>JAQFVV010006405.1:0-54303 GCA_028023455.1 Epiperipatus broadwayi
CTTTCCGAATTCTCTTTATTGAATTCGCTCAATTATTTTAATAGAATTGAATTCTTTTGATTAGGTTAGAATATATATATATATATATATATATATATATATATATATATATATATATATATATATATATATATATATATATATATATATATATATTACTATGAATTATATAGAAAAGCCAAATATGCTTTTGATACTCATGGTAAATAAATACAACTGCTTGGTTACATTTCCCAGTGCATGCTTAATGGGACATTAGTATTTCTTCATCTGACAACATTATTAGACATGACACTAAAACAGTCTTCTTTTATGTTTCTCTTGTTGCAGACTGCATTCATTATTTCAGAATAAAAGTCATGTCCACATTTCTCTCATAATTAAAGAAAACAGAATTAATCTGATAATCCACTTTAGACTTATATATATATATATATATATATATATATATATATATATATATTGGTATATGGGTTGTTGGCTGCAGAAAGGAGTTTTGCTATTCACTGAAAGGAGACCCTTTGATTCCTCTTGGAGGCCTTAATGGAACCGAGCAGGGCAAATTCCTAATGTCCACTCCATACGTTCTTGTTGTTGCAGCTGTTATTACTATGTGATTATTCATATAGTAAACGTACATGGATGGGCTGCTCACCAACATGCATTAGCCAGCGTGGTGAGTTTATTGGCTTTTTACCTCTGAGTTTAAGATCAAGAAACACCATGGTCTTTCTTCTCAGTGCCTGATAAGGCAGAATGAATGTTTGTGTAAATGATAAATATTTTCCCAATACATATATACAATTATGACAGACAAATCACCAACCAAGGCAGCGGTTGGTGGCCGAAGGTGGAGGGTGCTAAGAATCCCCTGATTGCAGACCCAGGCTGCCATTTGATGACGACTTTTTATTTAGGTACTTACAACTGCAGATCGCTTTCAAGTGAAGGAAGATTGAAAGAATTAGAAGAAGAACTCTCTTATATTAAATGGGACATTATTGGACTTTGTGAAGTTAGAAGAAAAGGTGAAGAGACAATTGATTTAAAAAGTGGACATATACTCTATTATAAAGGCACAAATATTGGAAATACAAGTGGAGTAGGATTCATTATAAATAAAAAGTGGAAGAACAATATTGTGGAGATTGATGGTGCATCGGACAGAGTGGCAAGATTAGTTATACAACTTAATAGCAGATACCAAATGCAGATAATTCAGGTTTATGCCCCAACAAGTTCTCATAGTGATGAAGTAGTAGAAGATTTTTATATGGATGTACAAAAGGCTTTTGATCAGAGTAAACACCATTTTAAAATTGTTATGGGGGACTTTAATGCTAGAATTGGTAAACAAATGAAAGATGAAAGTGCTGTAGGTAATGTTGGTTATGGTAATAGAAATGAGAGAGGACATAGACTTGTGGAGTTTGCAGAAAAAGAAAAACTTTATATTATGAATTCTTTTTTTGAGAAAAATGTTAAAAGGAAATGGACATGGAAGCATCCAAATGAAGGTACAGCAGAATTGGATTATATTTTGACTAACAGGAACTACATATTTCAAGATTGTAATGTTCTTAATAAATTTAATACAGGAAGTGATCATCGATTAGTAAGGTGTAAGTTACGTGTTAATGTAAAACTAGAGAGACAAAAATTATTAAGAAAAACAATATTTACAGTTGATATTCCTAATCTTCAGAAACATTCTAATGAATTTAAATTAGAACTTACAAATCGGTTTCAAGTATTAGTAGATTTTGAACATGATTCAGATTTGAATGAAATTAATATGAAAATAACTGATACACTTTTGAAGACTGCAACAAAGATAGCTGGTAGAAAGAAACAGCAATTGACCAATAAAATTTCTACTGAGACTAGAGAATTTATGAAGAAAAGAAGGAATATGAAGATATACAAAAATGATGCATTAAAAAGAAATGAATATCTTGAATTTTGTAAAATGGTGCGGAAAAGAGTTGAAAATGATATAAGAAAGTATAACTGTGAACTAGCAAGGAAAGCTGTAGAAGAAAATAAGTCTTAAGAATGTAAAACAACATTTTGGTATTGGTAGGAAATTTATATCTGCAATAAGAAAAAAAGATGGAATTATTACTAAAAGGAGAGATGACATCATGAAATTGGTAGAAGATTTTTATCAAGAATTATATAGTAATAAAGAACAAGTACCTCCTATATCTATTACATCTTCCAAATTGCCCAGAATTTTAAATGAAGAAGTGAGACATGCAATTAAATGTATGAAGAAAGGAAAGGCTCCAGGTAATGATGGAATTATAATTGATATATTAAAAGAAGCAGGTGAAGAAATAGAAAAAATTTTAGCAAAGTTATATACCAAATGTCTAAATGATAAAGATGTACCGGATGATTGGAAGAATGCAGTAATAATATTAATATTTAAAATAGGTGATAAAGAAGATATTAGAAATTACAGACCTATCAGCCTTTTATCAGTTTTATATAAAATTTTTACCAAGATAATTACTACTCGTCTACAGAGAACATTGGATTTCCACCAACCAAGAGAACAAGCCGGATTTAAAAGTGGTTTTAGTACAGTAGATCATATCCAGGTATTGCGAGAAGGTATAGAAAGGACAAATGAATATGAGTTGCCATTATGCTTAGGATTTGTAGATTATGAAAAGGCATTTGATTCTATAAACATTTCTTCAGTGATTAAAGCATTAGATCATCAAGGTATAGATCCAGGATATTGTCATATTTTAAAGAATATTTATAAAAATGCAATAGCAACAATTAGATTACATAATGACACTGGGAAAGTCAACATTGAGAAAGGTGTAAGACAAGGTGACTCCATATCTCCAAAACTTTTTACAGCAGTGCTGCATGAAGTATTTTGTGGATTAAAATGGGAAACTAAAGGAGTGAAAGTAAATGGTGATTATTGAAGTCATTTAGATTCCGCAGATGATGTAGTTGTTTTTGCAAATAATGCTTCACATCTGCAGAAAATGTTGCAGGAATTATCAGATGAAAGTAGGAAAGTAGGACTAAAGATAAATGTTAAAAAGACTAAAGTAATGTTTAATCGATTTGCTCAAAATATGAAAATAAAGATTGATTATGATGAATTAGAAGAAGTTAACAGTTACAAATACCTTGGTCAGATTATTAATACAGATGGCAACATAATGGAGGAAATTAATCATAGAATTAAACTTGGTTGGAGTGCTTTTGGTAGACATAACTTGATACTAAAAGGAAATATGCCTATGTGTTTGAAAAGGAAGGTTTTTAACAAATGTGTTTTACCAGTTCTTACTTATGGATCTGAGACTTGGACACTTAATAGAAGAGCAATTCAGAGACTTCAGACCACTCAAAGAAGTATGGAGAGATGTATGTTGGGAGTAACAAGAAGAGATCGTAAACACAATGTATGGGTAAGAGAACAAACAGGTGTTACTGACCTCATTGAAAAAATTAAAAGATTGAAGTGGAGTTGGGCTGGACATATTGTTAGAAGGGATGATAATAGATGGACAATTGAAATTTTAAACTGGATTTCAAGAGATTGTAAAAGACCCAGAAAGACACCACATGTGAGATGGATGGATGAAATAAGAAAGTGTGCAGGGGTGATGTGGAGAAGAGAAGCTAAAGATCGGAGAAGATGGATTAAACTTGGAGAGACCTTCATCCTGCATTGGATTGATAATGGTTGATAGTGATGATGATATGTGTTGTTGTAAACATGTTGAAACACCAGCTTTTGTCTCTCCATAGTAAGTGGTACTACAGCGCCTGGTCAAATAATCACATATAGAATTTCATACCTATCATCATTTTCTATCTTTTGAATTATTGATTAGTCTGCTTAGATGTAACGGTAATATAAAATTGACATTAAAATTGTTACACATTACTACTTTCAATTTTGCAACCAAATTTGGAACCTATGCTAATGATATCCATTTTTAATCTGTTTTGTTTTTATTTGTGTTTTGTTTAAACTTAGCTTTGTCATAAAACAACCTTAATTGTCTATATAATACATTTTTGTTGTACCCAACCCTTACTAAGTCATTAACATATTTCTCAATATTCTTTCTACTATAAATCTCAAATGTACACAAATATAAATTGTGAGAACATATTATATACATAATTAAGATTGTTTTGTGACAAAGCTAAGTTCAAACATGACGCAAATAAAATAAAATGGATAAAAAATGGATTTCATTAGCATATATTTCAAATTTGGATGCAAATTTGAAAGATATAATTCATAAAGATTTTTATGTAGGCTTCAGATCACCCTATTGTCTAAACAGACTCATCAACAATTCAATAAATAAGGTAGTACCGGTTGATAAGTATAAAATCACTTATTGAAAAGGCCAAGGTCCAAGCTATAGTTCCACTTACTGCAGAGAGAGGAAAGTTTGTGTGTCAACATGTTTACAACAATACATACCAATATAAAAGGGTCTAAAGTGGATTCTCAAATTAATTCTGCTTTTTTAATCATGAGAAAAATGCTGGACATGGATTTTATATTAAAATAAATAATGAAATCTGCAATGAGTCTAATGATAGGAAGAGAAAGATAAAAGACATCTGGTTTATTGTCAAGTCTAATAAGGTTGTCAATCAAGAAATATTTGTGTCCCACTGAGCATGCACTGGAATCTTAAACAGTCATTATAAATATGCTACACAGAACAGGAAATATGCTCAGATAAATATTATTATCAATTTCTCTTCTCTGTATAACACATAGATGTGTGTGTGTAATTTACATTGGAAACAGAGTTATTGATTGGTTTATTTATTTATTTATTTATTTATTTATTTATTTATATAAATAGAGAATTACAATGCCATATATATATATATATATATATATATATATATATATATATATATATATATATATATATATAGCATTGAAATGACAAATTTCTTGCATTGTTTTTATAAATTACTAGCCTGCTTTCTAGCAGACATATTCAATCATTTCTTAGTGTGAAATATTTATTGAGAGCTACTTAATTATTTATTTCAACTGTTCTTAAGGATTATCCACTTTGACTGTTTATACATATATAAAATGGAAAAAATATTGTTTATGAAATGGTATTTATCATTTACAACCTATGAAATAATTATAATTTATTTGATATTCTGTTTTGACTTATTATTAACTACTTACCAATAAGTTTCCCTAATGAAGCTATTATAATGTTCATATAATCATCTTTAGTTAAATAATGACAATGACACTTTTCTTCCTCCAAATTATCTACAAAAAAATGCAATTTATGAACATTGAACCATAAGTGCATCTACGTAAGTGATCACCATATATAAATCACATCATCCTAGTCAATACTTAACACCAACCAATAGAATATCAGCAATCTATTGACAAGACTTTACTCAGATAACTGAGTGTTGCCTTGGGAACAGATTGCTCACTTTCCATTAGTTCATTTTAGTCATTGCCTAAAATAATGAAATATATACTTATATAACCATTAAAAATTATTCAACACTTAGACACTCCCAATAAAGATAACATTAAACAATCTCAAACTGTTGTCAAGGCAACCTCCTTTTGATAATAAAGATGTATATAATCTTATGATTGATAATTAAATAATTCTGGAATAATCTCTACAATATTCAACATACCAATATAAAAATATACCTATAACCAGTGTATTGCAATGTAAACCATCCTGAGTAGCTACTATGTTACTGTAAGCTGGCTATAGTTATTATTTATTTGTTTTATATTGGTATATTGAATATTGTACATATTATTTCAGAGTGTATATATATATATATATATATATATATATACTCTGAAATATATATGTACACTATTTATTATATATATATATATATATATATATATATAATAAATTTCCACAGTCAGACAAATAGGTAACATTAAGAGCAAACAATCTCTAAGTGCTCATTAGATTGATCCAATATCTACTAATACTAAAATTAATAATGGTTTATATGAAAACTAAATCCACTTTTGTCTGTCATCCAAGCTCTTACATGGATTGTAAAATATAACAATGATAATTAAAAGGGTTATTAAAATAAGTTAAAATTAACTCAACTTTGTAAATTTGAATCTAAGTCATAAACTGCAGTAACACCCTTATCGTTATCATTATTCTAATTTTCTACCTATAAGTAAACTTGAACAATAGATGAAAATGGATTCCCATTTCATGTATAATGTGATAACCATTGATATTAGAGAGTACTTCTGCAGATTGAAAGATTGTATATTATATGTAATTACCATTGTATTTATTATTTATGTTGTAATTATGATGTTTTTTTAATTACTAGACATTATATATATATATATATATAATTCTTCAAAACATTACAATAATTAATACAATAAACAATATTTTAAAAACAAATATATACTATCATTTAATAGAAGTACTTTCAACTATCTAAGTAGTCATTATCAACTAGATTCAAATTCTATTACAAAAAAATGTTACAAATGTATACAAAAAGAATTACATCATACATCAATTTTTCCACAATTCATTATTTTTTATATTAGCAGCCTGTCTATTTGTCAAATGTTGTTTCCCATTTTTTATTAACATAGCTTCTTTAATTAAGATATGAAGATATAATTCTTAATAATAATATATGTTACCAAGATATTAAAATTTATTACAAATATGTTGATGATGTTTTTGTTTGTGAAAGTTTAGATATTATAAATTTGTTATTTAATGAATTAAATAGTTTAGAAGGTTTAAAATGGAGTAAATCTCTTGAAGAAAAAATGTCAATTCAATATTTAGATATCAAAATTACTCATAATAAAAGTTAATTAGATTATTGTATGGTAATAAAAGATATTGAAAAAAGAGGATATATTCCTGGGGACTCAAATGTGCCAATAGTACATAAATTACCTGGTTTAAAATCATTTTTATTTAGAAATAATAAGTTATGTAAATATAATTCTGATAAAATAAGTAATATAAATGTATTTACTATGGATTTATTAAATAGTGGATATAATCATAAATTAATTTATAATATTGTTACTAAATATAATAATAATGATAATATTTTAAGTGCTATAGATATTGATAAAATGAAATATACTTGGATATCAATACCATTTATTTGTAATGAACAAGTGAAATTTATAAAACAGATATATAAAAATATATGTAGAGTTGCATATTATACTACTCCTAATTTAAATAGATTGATAAATCTTTCAAAAAATAGATGTAGTATTTTAAATCGAAGTTGTACAATATATAAATGGCTGTGTGTTTGTGAAAAGACATATATAGGTGAATCTCAGTGTACATTGGAGAAAAGATCAAAGGATATATAAACGAGTGCAAAAATCAAGATAAGAAAATGTTAGAAATGATGTATCACCTTCAGTATTTCTTGATCATAATGTTACATGTAATTATGGTTTTGATTTTAATAAAGTTAAGATTTTGTGTATTGAAAGAAATAATGATAAATGTAAAATTAAAAAAGCTATGTTAATAAAAAATTGAAAACAACATATGATAAATAGACAGGCTGCTAATATAAAAATTAATGAATTGTGGGAAAATTGATGTATGACATAATTCTATTTGTATACATTTGTAACGGGTTTTGGGAATAGAATTTGAATCTAGTTGATAATGACTACTTAGATAATTGAAAGTACTTCTATTAAATTATAGTATATATTTGTTTTTAAAATATTGTTTACTATATTAATTATTGTATTGTTTTGAATAGTTATATATATTTTATTATAATTGGAATACAGACATTGATTAATAATTTGTATATATTGTAAGCTGACAAATAGTTGCATGTTGTGAACCAAAAGACTACCATATGGTAACAATATTTTTAATAAATATATATAAAAAACAAAAACAAGTTAAAATCACATAACTTGCTTTCACTTGTATTTATGAACAATAGATGGCATTTTACCAAAACCAACATACAAGTGTAAATATTTGTTTACATAAATGACAAAAGAGTCAGAATCAACTATCTCTTTCATTTGCTCACCCTCAGATCAGCTGATTTCAAGATAATTTGCTATCATCAGTGAAGGATAGAGTTAGAAACTAGATCTAAACACTGACTCCAAGTGTTTATGCAAAAAGTTTCTATCAGTTTGCAAGCATGAATTTTTCAGACTGGTAAAGTCTTCAAACCCAGCCTGACAAGCCAGATAGCTACATGGGTCTGATCTCCGTTCAGTTTCACCACATAGTCAAAGCCTCTGCAATATATATCATTGCAAAAACCTTTAAAGGTACATTTATGAAAAACAAAAACAAATTAAAATCACGTAACTTGCTATCACTTGTATTTATAATCAATAGATGGCATTTTACCAAAACCACCATACAAGTGTAAGTATTTGTTTACATAAACGACAAACGAGTCAGAATTCACTATCTCTTTTGTTTTTCATAAATGTACCTTTAAAGGTTTTTGCAATGATATATATTGCAGAGGCTTTGACTATGTGGTGAAACTGAACTGAGTTCAGACACATGTAGCTATCTGCCTTGTTAGGCTGGGTTTGAAGACTTTACTGGTCTGAAAAATTCATGCTTGCAAACTGATAGAAACTTTTTGCATAAACACTTGGAGTCAGTGTTTAGATCTAGTTTCTAACTCTATCCTTCACTGATGATAGCAAATTAGCTTGAAATCAGCTGATCTGAGGGTGGGCAAATGAAAGAGATAGTGAATTCTGACTTTTTTGTTGTTTATGTAAACAAATATTTACACTTGTATGGTGGTTTTGGTGAAACGCCATCTATTGATCATATATATATATATATATATGTAATCTGGCAAAAAATTGCAGGACATGGACCAAAAGCCCATCATGTTGGTTGTCCAAAACTCAACTGTGCAACAAGCCAAGCAGTGCTGGAACAAGTGTTCAACCAAAAGTTACTCAGCAAGTACCATAATACCAATAGATTTTTCACAGAACATGAGTCCTCTTATAGATAACATAATAATTGATTATGATTAATAAAATACAAGGTTCGTACATTAAATTAAATTATACATCAGGTTTTACTTTTACTTTGCTTACAATATAGGTTCTTTTACAATTTTAAAATCACATCTTTGGTTCTCAAATGTCTTTCTCTCAGCATGCACATTCAAAATGCACTTAGTAATATATTTTAACATTTTTAAAATGTGATAATCATTATTTAAGCTATATATTAAACATTTTATATTCTTTTCTTAATTTTATCTTTAACATTAATATTTTAAGAAAGCAGAAATGAAATTACACAATAATAGAGTATTCAAATACTTAAATAATATATGGCTACCAAATTGAAACATTTCTAAATACTTTAAAGTTATTCAAATATAACTATTTATTTTCTGCTAGCTATAAAACACATACGTTTTCATATATTTTGATGCAACTTTTAATAAACAGTAATATGGAATAATGCAGCACGCAGTAACGGTATATTTTATACTATCAGGTACATTATAAGTACCATAAAATAGAATAAATAACATAGTATTTAATGATTGATCAATGTTTGATTCATAGGTAATAGTATGAATACTGAACCCTACTGTCGGATGGCACTCTTTTTTACCCAATTCACATTAATATACTGATTCATGGGCCATCTGTTTGTTTACATAATATTACAGTAATTTTTTTTTTTCAACCGGTTTTTATTATTTTTTTTTGGCGATGGTAAACCACCAAAGTTTTTTTTATTACATAATATTACGGTAAAATATTTTTTTTTAACTGTTTTTTTATTTTTTTCCGTCCGCAATGGTAAACCACCAAAGTTTTTTTTTATTCCATTCGTGTTTTTAATAAACAAATACTTTGTTTTTAGATGGTCCAGGGGTATTGGTTTGTTTGTAAATTAACAACAAACTGTTCTTAGGTTTCTTTACATAATATTACATACGGTAAACCAAATTTTTTTTCACGGGTTTTTTTTTTTTTTTTTTGGTCACTTTTTTAAAAAAAGGTATGCTTTTAGAAGGTTTCGCGTCCCGGCCGATGCTATGACATATGAAAAAAACAAACACTTTGCTTTTAGATGGTGTAGGGGTGTTGGTTTGCTTTTAAATTATCAATTACTGCTGTGTTGGTTTGTTTACACAAAAATACAGTAACAAACACTTTGTTGTTTTTAGATGGTGGGGGGGGGGTTCTTTGCTTTTAACTTATCTTCTTTTTTTGTTGATGTTTTGATTTGCTGAAAGACTTTAACAATTTGGTATTTTTGAATAAACCAACACTTGGTTTTTTAGAGAGTGGCAGGGAGTAGGGGTGTTTTGATTTTGAAATGTCATCTTTTTTTTTTGTTAATTTATTATGAGGCTTTTTTTTTCAAATCTTTACACTACAAAAACCTTTATATGATAGCAAAAAGTTCTTCCTTAATTTTTTTGACCTTTAATTTCAAAAAAAGACATAAACAGTTTGTTTTTAAAGAACCCTTTTTTTAATCTGGAGGAGAGGGATGGCGAGAAAGATTTGTTTTGATTTTTAATTATCAACTTTTTGGGGGATTTTCTTTTTGAACATTTTATTATGTTACCACACACTTCTTTTTTATTATTATTATTATTATTATTATTATTATTATTATTATTATTATTATTATTATTATTATTATTATTATTATTATTATTATTATTATTATTATTATTATTATTATTATTATTATTATTATTATTATTATTATTATTATTATTATTATTATTATTATTATTATTATTATTATTATTATTATTATTATTATTATTATTATTATTATTATTATTATTATTATTATTATTATTATTATTATTGGTGGGGCCTTTTGAATAAACTCTTAAACACTTTTTTGGTATAATAAAATATTAACTACTTTAACTGTTAATAAAACTTATCAAATATTACCTACCTACTTTATAATCATGTGAATAACAAAAACAACAAGTTTCCCCAATAAAATAATTTATTGAATCAAAAAGAAATGAAACTTTGGACAAGTTGTGAAGCAAAATAAGTAAAAAAAAAACACCACCATTTACAGGGGTCTAAAAAATAGCAGCCAAAAGTATCATGCAAATAAAATAACAGGGAAGCCACAAAGCTGTAGGTAACAGGATTTTGGAGCCTTTGAACCAACAACTTCCCTTATGCAGATCTACATAGGTACGCTTGCAGGAGTTTCTCTTTCTGGGAAAACACAATATTGTGCATCCACTTGTGTGGCAGGCTGGCAATTCACTCAGCTTTGAGCAATTTGGACAACTTGCAGATGACATTTGACAATTCTCGCACAGATTCACGTGTAAATGGGCATTTGTGCACAAAATCGAAAAAACTTTGCTGAAAAAAAGAACCATTTCAAGTTGTGTGCAGTTAAAAAGCATAGGAAAGCATGTGTGATGGCATGACAATTCTTAATATGGAATAGTAATTCCACTATGCTTTCTAAAAAATTTCCAACAATGAATTTTTGCAGAGTTTCGTCTCTTTCAAATACGGCCACCATTAAATCAGACCATAGTGAGAGTTCAAGAGTGCTCACTTGATGAATACTGTTGCAATGCAATGGGCATAGTATTTCATTACGCAATTATAGAATACATCACTCTCAGGCAGCCTGCTACATCTCTAAAACACCTCTTGTACTGTCAGCCATAAGTTAAGGTTGCTAAAATGATATATTGATGTGTGTTTTGTGAAAAACAGTGCCATCAGATGGTAGTGTTCAGTATTCATACTATCACCTATTCATATAACTGACTAATTATATATATATATATATATATCAATGTTCTTATAGAAACTAGATAATATTAAAAAAATTAAAAATTTAAATGTTATTCTATTGTTACTAATTTTTTTCGTTTCTGAGCCAATCTAATATCTGGTCACCACTATATGCCATGAATATGATGTACTAAAAATATATTGAAAGCATGCTAGGTAGTAATAAAGCTACATATTAACAAAACTACTTTTCTGTGAGTATTTTCATTTTAGCAGATAAATCTTATTCTATGAAAACAAGCAGATAATATCTTTATAGTAAGTAGATTGACATTAACTGTAAATAAATAGTTTATATTAATTGTTAACAAAAGGATAGTCACATGTTATGTACATACAGATAAAACACATCATCAACAACAACAACAACAACAACAACAACAATAATAATAATAATAATAATAATAATAATAATAATAATAATAATAATAATAATAATAATAATAATAATAATAATAATAATAATAATAATAATAATAATAATAATAATAATAATAATAATAATAATAATAATAATAATAATAATAATAATAATAATAATAATAATAATAATAATAATAATAATAATAATAAAATTTATTAATAAAAAACAAATAATATTTTAATTTGCGAAGCTCAGATAGTTGAAAACTGAAATAAATTGAGATACTGCTGAATCTCACTGCACTCATTACAATACCTATCTGACAGCCATTCAGATGTCATGAAGGTCATTTAAATGACAATCAAACCCAAACACATGACAAAGATTTTACTAGAAAAGGGCAGCCACCCTTCTCTCTATTTTTCTTTCTATATATCTAAGCCAGTTGTAAGTATTTAGGTTTGAAAGCTTGAAGCTTTAAATATCTTCACAAACAACTCACTGAATCTAAATCATAAACATACAATGTGAAATCCTATGATTTACTATGTAGCAGTTTTTTTTAGAATACATAACAAGCAGTAAAGTCATCTGATTGGATGTTGGATAGGTATTGTAATGAGTGCAGTGAGATTTGGCAGTATCTCAATTTATTTCAATTTTCAACTATCTGCACTTCACAAATTAAAATACTATTTACATACTTTACTACTTGTTATGTATTCTAAAAAAAACTACTATGTAGTAATTTTTTTTTTTTTTTTTTATGTTAGTGAGGTAGTGAGTTATGGGTGGTTAAAGTTTTTAATTCTCCAATCCAAACTCCTATCTCCGGCCTGGATAAATAGAAAAGAAAGAAAGGAGAGGGGGGGCCCCCCTTTTTTTTTTAAAAATTTTTTGTTTTGTGTTTGGGTTTGATTGTTTTGGAGGGGAAAAACACACTTGAGGGGGGTGGGGAAGGGTTTTTAAAGAAAGGGAAGGAAATTCACCAAATTTTTAATTTATTTAAAAAACAAATAGTAAAAACATATAAATTATTGAAATGTTAATGCCCCACTCCAATAAAATATATAAAATATAATTTGCCATCCTGAATCCTTTTATAATTCACTTTATTGATCTAGGGATAGCATATAATTCAGTTTAGTAAAGCTTCTAAAATATTTAAACACAGGAAAGTTGTTAATTTACTTGATAAAACACTTTCCGAAGAAATATTGAATTGAAAATAAATGATCATCCTATTAAATACAGAATTATACAGAATAATCCACACAGGATTCAGTTTACATTTATTTATTACAATCATCACTGTTTTTCCAGAAACAGAATGAAAAAAAAATTATCTATGCTGATTTATGTAGAAGTCTGTACATAATGTCATAAAAATTGAAAATCTTTTCCAAAGACTGTGATCTTATTTTTCAATAATGAAAATAACATTAGGTTTTCACTTCATTTGTATTTTCACATCGTTTTTCACTTCTGCAATAGGAAATTTTTTTTTCTTTTTTTCAATTAACTCATGGATGCTTGTACTGACAATGAGGTCTTTTGTGAAATGAATTGAAAGTACACTTAGTTATGTCTTAATTGCAAAACAAAAACAACATTTCATGTCACAGACCTGAAAAACATTTTACCAGCAATCTGATGGATTTCACCAAAAGTGCATTCAATTGTGACTAAGTTGCAAAAAGAACAAAAACATTTTCTGGAACAGATTGAAAAATGTTTCATAATCAAATTAAAAAAAATAATGTTAGTAGCTCAATTTTTTGTCTAAATAATGGGGAATATCTCATAATGTGAATATAATCTTTTATAATATTGGACTGATACATAATCTCATCCCTAAAAATTGCCATATATATATATATGTGTGTGATAAACAAAACAAGTTATACATTACATAACTTGCTATTAGCTTGCATTTTATGATCACTAGATGGAGCTTTACCAATAGCTCCTAACAAGCTTTTGTTTACATAAACACTGAAAGATAGAATTCAATATATTTTTCGTTGTCTCCACCTTCAGACCAGCTGGTTTCAAGCTAGTTGGCTCATGTCAGTAAAGGTTAGGGATTAGAAACTAGGTCAGTAAAGGGTAGGGACTAGAAACTACCTCTAGTCCCTACCCTTCACTGACATGAGCCAACTAGCTTGAAACCAGCTGGTCTGAAGGTGGAGACAACAAAAGATATATTGAATTCTATCTCTCTTGGCGTTTATGTAAACAAAAGCTTGTTAGGAGCTATTGATAAAGCTTCATCTAGTGATCATATATATATATATATATATATATATATATATATATATACATATATATATATATATATATATATATAAGGATGTTGCCTTGACAACAATTTGAAATTGTTGATGTTACTGATACTGGAATTGTTTAAGTGTTGACTGGTTTTTTAATGATATATATGTCACATAATAACAGTCAAGACTTATTTACCACAAATATTCAATTTATATTCAACCTATACTTGGTCTGTAACAGATTGAAATTTTTAAATTCCCAGAAGTTTCAATAAACCTGATTAAACAACCAAATATAACAGATCAAAATTAATTTCTGTGAATAACCTTCTTGGAAAATTGGCTGGTACTATTTGGGATTGTTATGTATAAGTACTTTAGGGACCACTTCATTAGAAGCTGCATACTATGTAGTGAATATACTACCCACCCCCATATGAATAAGAAGTTATACAATAAACTTCTAAATATTTAATTAACTATTATGAGAAATATTACAGGTACTCCTTTGCAGTGGATTGATATAATTTTTTCTACCAGAAAATTGTTAAGCAGATTGGATTTGGCAATAACTCAAGATATAATTTTACTACCTAAGACTGATTTCAAAAATCAAGAACCTCTTTTTGGATGTTGAACCTAAAATGTACTAAACAAAAATTATGATTAAAAAAATGGAATTCTTATGAGGTTTCAAACAAATTTCTTTTTTCAGATGCAACAATCAATATAGCTGGATTTGATCTTTCTATTAACAAATGGAATGAAATCAAAAGCTTCAGGACTATCTATGTTCCAGTACAATCATTGTTTGATAAATGCGATTAATATCCACTGGCTTGTGAAGGTGTGGTTTAACACAAACTATGGACCCCATCAATTATAGTTCAGTGCCAGAATAAAACGATTTAATTCAACCATTACCTGAATCTCCTACTTGAACTCTTTTACAGGTTCCTTTATGATAATTTGTTAATAGTTATGCTAATTAAATAAGTAAGTACAATGAATATTCATAAAAAGATGTAAGTCTGTTTGTTGGATATATATATATATATATATATATATATATATATATATATATATATATATATATATATATATATATATATATGGGTGAGTGTGCATGTATAAAAACAAAATAAGCTATCTTTAACATGGAAATAGTATAAAAGATTTAATACCAAAAATAAAACTCATTAACAATGACAATAATTAAATCATACCTAAATCACATGAATATGATTTCACAGTGCTATATTCTGTAATAAAAAACTGCGCTCCGTGGTAGGAGAAAGCATTAAAAAAATTAATTACGACAAGTATTGCTGTTGACCACCTGAGGCTTTTAGCAAATAAATCTTTAATCAAAGCTTTTCTGACCTAAAATCAAACAAGTATATATATATGGAAAGATATTAATATAAGTTTGAAAGTTTGCAGTGGCAGTATTTTAGCAATAATTTGTATATTACTCTATTTACGTAATCTAATATTAAGTAATAGAATTCCCTAATTGGTTAGTGTTACTTATTCACAATTCTAAAAAATGATTCCCATGCTAATAGCGTTGCTGGTCAAAGTAGCAACATCTGAAGAAGAGTGGAGAAATATACCATTGGAAGTATTGCTTTTATTTACTAGCCTATGGGTTGTTGCTAATTGCTGAAAGGATTTGAAAGTTTTAAACAAACTTTGACCTTTTCTAAAGACACAATTAAAAATTAATATTAGATGATGGAAGTAGGCCAACATATAATTACTAAAATGTTTTCTCTAGATCATTCTTGCTATGATCTAAACAATAGTTCTTGTTTTATATCCCAGTTAGTCCTATTTATATTCCCTTAGGTATTACCTCAATCAAATACTTGACCCCTCTGATTTTATGCAGTAGTAAGGCAGAAAATTCTAGAACTGAAGGTGTATGAATCACGACACAATTCTATCACTTTTCCACTAGAATTTCTTATAACTTCCTGAGCAATAAATACCTTACATTACTTTTTTTAATAACATACATGAGTAATAAATCAAATGAGATATTAACCATTTAACATATATCTATGTTTGTAATCAT
This sequence comes from Epiperipatus broadwayi, assembly GCA_028023455.1. Classification (NCBI taxonomy): domain Eukaryota; kingdom Metazoa; phylum Onychophora; class Udeonychophora; order Euonychophora; family Peripatidae; genus Epiperipatus; species Epiperipatus broadwayi. The sequence goes on from JAQFVV010006405.1 coordinate 16,596, forward strand.
GGCAGGGGTGATCTGGAGGATACATCAGTACACTTAAATTTCAATAATTAACCATTACCTTTTATCTCTACTTAACTCAGATCCAAAGCTCCTCACTGATGAAGGCCACAAGCCAGAAACTAGTCTGGGGATATTGGATGAGTAGGCACTAGATAGGGATTTTATGCACAAGCCTTCTGGCATCCATTGATTATTCTGGTTGGCACTGAGTGGCACTACTGTATGGAGAGTTTTGCCTGTTTTAATAACATTAATGTGCTAGCATAAGAAATAGCGATCATGTGATGTTTAGTGTTTTAACATGAATCCTGCCTAATAGAATAGTGGTGGCTATGGTTGTTAAAGAGCCAAAGACACCAAAATGTATGGGTACTGAACTGGGTTCAGACCCATATGACTATATAAGCTATTGAGCTTATATTGAAAATATTATTGTGTTTTCAATTTCATTCTCATAGTTCGGAGGGTTGCATTAGATCCTAAGATCTAGGTGCAGTGCTTTCAGATCCAAAGCTTCTCACTGACGAAGGCCACAAGTCAGAAACTAGTCTGGGGATATTGGATAAGTAGGCACTAGATAGGGATTTTATGCACAAGCCTTCTGGCATCCATTGATTACTCTGGTTGGCATTGAGTGGCACTACTGTATGGAGAATTTTGCCCGTTTTAATAACAGTAATGTGCTAGCATAATAGTGATCATGTTATGTTTAGTGGTTAAACAAATTGTATTTATATGTCTTGTGGGCTAATATTGTAATAAAGGACTGAAAATAACCATAGCTGGAGATATATTCTTTAAAGATAGTAATATTTTTATAGCAAAGTTCCTTTTCTCTAGAAAATTTTTATTTTTCATAAATAAATAATAGAAACTTAAAATAAAAATAAATCTAATTTATTTCAATGACAATGAATTTAAAAACTAACCGTTCTTACATGAATCTTAATCTATAGTTTTTCTTCTTTGAATATGCAAATAAATATTTAATTACTTGCAATAAATAATTGGGTAAAACAACAGACAGAGAGAAAAAATAATAAAAACTATAGATTAGCAAACGATAAACAAAAGTCTCAATAAAAAACCAAAGTCAGATATATATATATTTACCTGATTTTCCGATTTTAACTTTCCTTCAGGCATATTTTCTTTATTTGATTTTGCAATAAAATTTAGCAAAGCAGTTGTCTGTTGGACTTTTCCGTTTGTGATGAGAAATCTGGGAGATTCAGGTACAAACTGAAAGTGAAAAAAATAAAATGAAGCATTAAAATTATTTTTTATTTTTCAATATTTTTTTTTGTTTTAAATTAATAATTTTTAATTTTATACCTACGATAAAGCAAATTGCCATAAATACTGCAGGGATACATGAAAGTGCCACATGCCATCTCCATCCTAGTGTTGGTATAACTAACATGGCTAAAATGTATTGAAATACTGCTCCACCTGTTGCAAAAATCTGTAAATATATAAGTATACAATTGTCAATAACTTTATTTACTGCCATCTACAGACATATTACAAACTTTCAAGTAGCACGCTATTTAATAAAAATATCAATCAATTTCGTTGGCTGATTTTTAAAGCAAACATAGCCACATAAACGTTTGTAAAATTTCGATGGGTGAAATTAAACTTATTTGAAATTATTATAAATTTATTTGCTTTTTAATTATTTATTTTTAGATATACAGTATATTATAATTAAGATTTTCATGCATAAAAAAATAAAATTTGAAGAAATTTTTGGGAGATACCTGGTTTCAGTTCTCTGTGTTTAGAATCTCTTTTGATCAACCATAAAAGAATCATGTTTAAGGTCATAATAAAAAAAAAACCCTATCCATACAGACGAAAATCCTTTCTGCAGAAATAGCCTGCCAATTTTTATCCAGCTTCATCCTTATCAAATCTACGGTATGTTATTCTGTAATCTGTAACATACTTCAAAATGCTATAGCCTTGAAAATATGGGAGATTTTATTAGCATCATTCAATACAGCCTGATATGGCCGAAAAGTATTGGGTCTGAGGATAAAATGTGTTTTATAATTTTTGCCAATTCTTTTGTTCTTGATTACAGAAATTTCTCAATGTAGAAGATGCATGGTATTTTTTTGAACTTATATATATATATATATATATATAATTAACAGACAATCAGCTAATATTAAGATTAGTGAATTGTGGGAATTATAAAATTGATGAATTGTGGGGCAAATGTTTATATGATATATTGTTGTAACGTTATTTTTTAATTTTGAATAGTTGATGACTACTTGGCAAGTTGAAAGTACTTCTGAATAAAGTATATTTAAAATATTTATTTACTGTATTTGGATTAATATTGCATGAAATATTTATATTTTTATAATAACTTTTAATACAGATATTGCTTAATATCTGGACATTTATACAGAAAACATGGTCTATATCTTTTACATTCAGTTTTTATTCATGGTCAGAATGCTTTTGATATATAACTATCATAATGATACCACTTTCATTTCTTTTATGTTCAAAGTCTATATGTATACTTGATAAATATTTTAATATCTAAAATCATGTAAATTTATTTGTTTAATATTCAAAGATATTTGGTTGTCGTCGATGAGCAGATATATCCCACTGGATGGCGCTGTTTTCACACTAAAACACATAAAAATGCCATTTCTGCGGCCGACACCTTCGAACCTGAATTTTCTATAATACAACTTTTTTGTTGTGCTACAGATTGCAGGCCGCTATGTCGCGTCATAGTACAGCATGTATGTTTTACGCAGCAAATACATTTTCCGAATTCGCACAGTTTATAAAATGATTACGGCTTGGGGAGAGGGTGTGTTTTTTGAATTGGATGGAAATGTTATTTTCATTGGATTTTTTTTTATTTTAAAGTATTGAAATGTTCAGATTTTGTAAAGTAATAATTAACAGACTTTTTACACCGTAGTGTATTGAAGTTTTAAGTAGTAAATGTTGACGAGATATATGTATAAAGTTATTTGGAATTAGGTAACGAGTCAAGTAACGTACTGTTCATAACATTCCACGAGACATTTTAAGATTGTACCGTGTGTATATTTTTGAAATAAAAGAGTGTTAACACAAAAATATCCAGTAAGAAAAGTACAATTGTACACTGTTTTTTTAAATGTCATAAAAAGCATATATTATAAACATTTTATATATATATATATATATATTTGTCGTTGTTTAAAAAAGTTTTAATTTCTTTCATCTCAGACTACTGTTATTCTTTGTTGAATATAGTTTACATTTATTGTTATCATTTATTTCATAGATGTTAGTAAAAAAAATATTTACAAAAATACAATTTTGATATTTTTTATTTTAACCGTAAACCTAACCCTAAAACTAACCCTAAAGCTAACCCTAAAGCTAACCCTAAAACTAACCCTAAACTAACCCTAAAACTAACCCTAAACTAACCCTAAAACTAAATACCCTTCAGCCGAAAGATTCCCCTTTGCAAATTACCCCATTGGAAAATGGCCACCCAGAACTGATATCTCTAGTTGAGGAGATTGAAACACCTTCTACTCTCACAGTATCAGAGGGAGGCTCTATTCCTAAGATCACAGTAGAAGGAGAGCTTGACCCAGGGATGCTTGACCCAGGGGACCCACCTGAAGACTAGTCTACTCATCATCAAGTGTGTATTAGGTCATCAATAATGTATATTGCATCACTGAACATAAGGGGCTTGAACACCACTAACAGGGCATATGCCCTGATACATTGGTTCAAACAGCACAACCCAGACATACTATGCTTATGCAAAACTAAATTATACCTTCGATCTGATAACAAAATCATTGATCTACTACAGACTATGGGTTACCTACACTATTCCTTTTCTAATACTCCATCAGGAAGAGTAGCTATAATAATAAATAAAAAATCATCCATCTCCTTCTTCAAAATTTTGATGATCAATTTAAATTGTCTAATTGCAATAGTACAAGATAAAGGCCACTCATTTAACATAGTAAATTTGTACCTTCCAAAGGACCGTGAAACTGTATTTAATGTTATAAACTCAATCAATAGCACCTTAGAGAACCAGCCCTTTCCCAACCTTAATAATTGGTGATTATAATCACAAATATGAGCAATTCCAGGCCAAATATGCAGGCCACCTTAGCCAGCCTCTTATGAGTGGTAAACGGTTTTTCCATGAAGGTGATTATTCCTTTTATACTAAGTCAGCCCATTCATTGATTGACCTGATATATGTATCCCCAACTTTGATCCCAGGAATGGAGGCAAAGTTATGCCCTGTTGCCTTCTCAGATCATCATGCTGTGCTTGTCAAAATATTGGTACTCAATGATGATCAACCTACAAACTCCCTAGAAAGAATGACCCGCATGCTAACTAAATCGAACATAACCACTAAATTAGTATCTGAGTCATGCATTGTCTTCAATAGAATTAAGGCATTGTCCCTGCCTGCAATAAGAGGCTGGAGGCTCTTCACTAAATCCCTTGCTGACAGCATTAATATATCCACTCAGAAGTCCAGGGGTCCAGTATGCTTAATTAGTGAACTGGACCATATTGCATATAAATTACAACATATGCCATATGAGGCTCATAATTTTTCCCCAAATAATTGAGCTGAAAATTAAATACAGTCTTATACAGAGGGAGGTTGCTGAATACCTCTCTATCAAAAGAGCTTGGCCATTCATTGAATACCAACATTGCTGGACCCGGGGTTATCTCAAGTGGGCCCTTGAAACCAACAGCAAATCCAGAACGCCAGGTTCAATTGAGATAGATGGCAACAAATATGTTGGTGCATCCATGCTGCTCAGGATCAGACAGCATTACATTAAAAAATTTAATCCCAATGGTGTTAACAGAATTAGGAAAACATTCTCCACAGCAAATACACCACACAAAATAACTGAGGCCAGAATCCTGGCAACGCTTAGAACCTTTCCTGATGGCATAACAGAATTAGGAGAACATTCTCCACAGCAAATACACCACACAAAATAACTGAGGCCAGAATCCTGGCAACGCTTAGAGCCTTTCCTGATGGCACACATCCTGGGCTGCATGGAATCCCAAAATTCCTTCTGCTGCACCTGAGCTCATTCACAATACCGATTGTTAAGAAGACGGTGGATATACTGGATGATGGTAGTCAAAAAATTAGTGGAATTTACCCCATCGCAATGGTCCCCTCCTCAAAAAACCCCAGGGGCCATGTGAGCTGGGGAACCTGTGACCTATTTCCATGATTCCACTACTGATAAAAACAATCAAAAACCTCATCAAAGAAGACATACAGAAGATCATTATTGATAAACTGTCAGCCTTCCAATTTGCAAAGAAGGGGAGCTCGACTGCAGAAGCCATCAGTCAGTTTCGCCTCATAGTGGATCATGTACGCAGGAATAAAATGGTCTGGCCAGTTGTGGTCCAACTTGACTTTTCTGGTGCTTTTGACTGTGTGCAGATCAATGTGTTACTCAGTATACTGGAGATAAGTGCCCCAGGCATATCTCCAAATGATCGAAAATCTTCTACAGAATAGAGAAATCTTTCTCTCACTGGATGGCCGAGTGGCTCCAGGATTTCAGCCCTCTATTTCAATACCACAGGGCTTGCCACTGAGTGCACTCCTCTTCATGGCTTACCTCAACCCATTGCTGTTATGCATTGAGGCATCCATTGAGGGAATTGCCATCCCTTTGCTGTGAGAGAGGGTCTGCCACGTATCCTACATGGATGATGTGACTGTGTTCCTCTCATCACAGGATGAGGTTGGTAGGCTGGAGGAGCTCTTGGATCAATTTGGTTCCGAATCAGGTCTAAGAGTTAATGAGGTGAAATCAGCCATGTGGTCGATCAGAACTGGAAAACAGATCCAGGGGAGATTCCGAGCACCCCCCAGAAGTTCCTCGACTTTAGCCTGGCCTCCCCTCCTAGTGTCATGAGAAGGGAGCAGGAGGAAAATATTCTCACAAAGGTTAAGAACACAGTGAATCCCTAACCAAGGTCCCACTCTTCTTGTTGAGGAAGGTCGCACTATTAAATGCAGCTGTGTTACCCAAAATCACTTATTTTCTGGCCGGTTTTTCTCCTACTAAGACCTTTATAAAAAGGTGGAGACTCAATGTAGGAGACTTTGCTGGGGCATGAGAACAGCAGTAATTGGCCTCAACTCCTTTCAAAGGACTAAATCACAAAATGGACCCAGACTCCATTCAATCAACACCTTCTTAATCCAGAAAGCCCACAATATTTTAACCAAACTATTTCAGGATAATCCAAAAATGGAAAGCCCCCTACCAATAAAGGAGGTTGAACCCACTGACTCCCCCCAAGAAAGGGTAACATTTGGTTACAGCAACAGGTCACACTCGTGACTAAAAATGTAACAATGTCCAATTCCCTTTTCAATGGCAAGCTTTCCTATTGGGACACCCATGCTCTAATCAATGGTAGCAGTCCCATCACTAAGACCAGACTTCAGCTAGGGATCAAGCAGCTTGCAAGGTTAACAAAGTTCTGGAAGCTAGAGGCAAAATTAGTAGACTTTATAATTAAAGTTAACCTTGAGGCCCTACCAACAGCTGTATTCCTCCACCACAAGCGGAGGTATAAAATGAATCCGATATGCCCTCTGTGCAAGAAAACCTATGAAACAATTTCCCACATTCTTCAGGAATGTGAGACCTGGAATAAACTATGCTACCTGACATTGCAAAAGACCACAGATAAAGACTGGGCCTGGGTGGATATGGTGAAAGCTTTTAAAAAGGGCTCCTTTGGCAGTGTTAGATTGGCAACTTATGTTAACTTTGTCATCTGGTTGGCATGAAATAAGGTAACTTTTGAAAAGGGTATTGATTACAATATTGAGGTATTATACTTCAAATTGTTAAATGACACCAAGGACCATGACAAGAGGACATGCCAGCCATGGCTAACTGATCAGACTTGGAACCAGATCAAACTAGGGCCATGCCTTGCCTAGTGTAGTGCTTACCTTACATAATAAATAAATCGATATATTAGTAATTAGAAATTATAACAGCCCAAAGAGCACTAACATATCACGATGATAAATCCTAGGAAATGAAGGTAGTTAAGCCTGAACAAATTAATAAAAGATTAGGAATAGATAGAAGGTAAAGTGACTGCTCTACAAGTGGTATGCCATGCAAACCAAGAAATAAGCATATATTTCTATAAAGCCATTTATAACAGAACTGGGAGTGCTTTAATGGTAAAATAGACTTGTACAATTGGACAATCCAAACACCTTCTCATTTATAACAGTACTGGGAATGCTCAAATGGTGAAATAGACTTGTACAATTAGACAATCCAAGGACAATATTCCCACTGCAACTGAAGCGGTTGCCTTGTTTCTTTCAAGCTATGGCCCCAAATAATAATGAGACATGAATAGAAGTGTTCTGAAAGTGTAACATTGCTGTTAATATAACAACATTTTTGTCTCTAAATAACTAATGGAGAAATGGACATGTATAATTGGACAGTTTTGTGAACAATAATTTCAGCATAAGAAGTTGGGTTTATGTGTGTAAGTCTGGAAGGGCAGGTGAATTTTGTGTCACTGCACTTCTGGAACTATTAATATCCCACTCACCTATCCATACATTTATACTTGAATGTTCAAAATCATATGCATTGAATCAAGTGTATGGGTGCGGATGTGCTTGACATGCACCGACACTCCCTAAATTTCTTTGTAATGATTCTTGTTGATTGCATTGTAAAACTTATGCCTCTTGAATCGTCTTGAGGCACAAATAAAGGCATTTGAAAGTAAAAAACTAACCCTAAAGCTAACCCTATAGCTAATCCTGAAACTAACCCTAATCCTAACCCTAAAGCTAACCCTAATCCTAACCCTAAATGTAAACATAACAAGTTTTACTTTCAGTTATCATTCTATTTGAAATAAAAACTAGCGGTAAACAAAATCTTCGATAGAAAAAATCTCCGATAGAAAATTGATTTTTTCTAATAAAAAGAAAACTAAAAAAGGTGAATCAAATTGTAATTTGTTTATTTTATTTTACATTTATTATTATTATTTAATTTGTATACGCTAATAAAAAATAATATTTAAAATTAAGTAATATTAAAAAAGATGATTTTCTTTTTGTTTTTATTTTCGCATTACAAAAAACACATCAAAATGATTATAATTAACGGCCCGTGAATGATCATATTTTATAATTTTAGCATGATAACTGCACCATCGAGTGGGATTTAGCAGCTATTCTACGAGAACCAGATATTTAAATCCCTTTAAAGAGCCCATTTCTTCAAGAGGGGAATGCTTGTGTTGTTTTTGTTTATATTTATCAAATATACATATAGCATCTCAACACTAATGAAGTGAAAGTGTTATGATTATATGTTACATGGAAATCATGCTAAGCATGAATAAAAGCTAAATTTAAAATATATAAACTACCTTTTCTGTTTAAATGTTCGAATATAAACTACCTTTTCTGTTTAAATGTTCGGAACACTTATGTGAATATTATAATTACCCAGAAAAGAGAAAAAAATCTTTGGTATAGAAGTCATATATAAATATATATGGAGTGATATTTCTTATTTGATGTCTATATTTCTTTAAAGTTATATACGTAATCTTATAATTGAACATTAATAAATACAATAACCAAATATACGTAAAGTACAAAAAATGTTATCTGCTTAGGAGTGCTTTTGACTATCTTCATAGTCTTTGACAACTAACACTTTCAAAGGCTAACCTTCCCACAATTCCGTGATCATTACATTTGCTGTCTGCCTGTTTATTAAGTCTTGCTTATATTTATATATTAACGTGTGTTTTTTTTTTTAATTTTCCTTTTATTATTGTTTTTTTCAATTTGCAATTTTGTTTACATTATTATAATTCAAATTAAAACCATATATAAATAATCTATTATGGTCATAAAAAATGATAATATTTCAGCATGTTTTTTATAACCACAATAGATTATGTATATATGGTTATAATTTCAATTATACTAATGTAAAAATATTGCAAATTCAAAGAAACAATAATAAAAGAAAAAGAAAGAAAGTCATGCTAATACATAAATATAGGCAAGACTTAATAAACAGGCAGACAGCAAATGTAAAGATCACGGAATTGTAGGAAGGTTAGCCTTTGAAAGTGTTAGTTGACAAAGACCGAAAATAGTCCAAAGCTCTCCTAAGTGGATAAAAGTTTTTTAAAGTTGTACATTACTTACATTTGGTTACTGTATTTATCAATATTCAATTACAAGATTACATACATATATATTACACACACTTTCATGTATGTGAATATATGAAAAATATATGTAAGCACACTCTTAAATATCAGCAACAAATATTATTAATCAAACCACATATCTGATAATTTTTTGACACATGACAAAAGGCAATCTAGTGTCAGGATGGTTGGCTGCTTTTTATGCATAGATATGGATGATTAACTATTAAAATCATTTTCATACTTATACATATTTTGATTAACCAATTTTTCTATATGATTAATGTTTAGCTGTATTGAAGGAGCATATAATTTACGTAAGGCGTGATTTAAATTTTATTCTGAATTATATTACTTGACAGATTTTCCATCATTATAAAAAATGAAAATCAGATGTTATAAAGATGGAAGAAATCAAAAGCAGATATTAATAATCATTTTATAGATATTGGATTATTTAACGAAAACTCTAGCACATTGATATTAATGGAATTTAGAAAGTTTAACATTTCTTGTGTTTTCATCTTCATTGATGCATTTAATTTATTATTTATTATAAAAGCGACTTGTGATATGATTCACAAATGCTTTTAAAAAATAAGCAGAAACTAACTTTATATCAGGATAGACAAGATGTCGACCACAAGGTTTTTGGAAGTCAACTGCAAAGCTGATGTAAACATTGACAAATTATAATGATCAATTCAGAGTTGATTGAATATAAAAAATGATAAAAGATAAAAAAAAAGTAAAAATTCAAAATTATTCTCGTTTAAAAATAGTTAAATCTAAAATAATTCTTGTTGTTAATATCGATTTCAAAATAAACCCAGGTTGGAAGAACCTGAAAAGAATTAAATACAATTCTAAAACAATAATTTTCTTTTTTTCTCTCTATATTTTCTTGAATTTTTTTTAAAATTCAGGACCAGCTCTAGAAAATAATTATTTATAGGTAATTTAATAATTGTAATTTAATAAATATTTTATAAAACGACATGGACAAATTGTAATACTAGAGGGAGCTGAAGTAATTTAATAGTGGTCATAATAAAATGTCTTCAACAGTTTGTATTTTATAAAAATAAAATTCATCAGTTGGTAAGTATCTTCTAAAAATGTCACCAATATTTGTGAGTACCTAAAAAGTCCTTATAAAACAAACCCTAATTTATAAGTACATTCTAAAAAAACAGAATTTTGAAACATTTTTTTCCGTTCCAGTTTTCATTAGGACAAACGCAAGATTTTCACTTCTGGTTTCTGGTTTGAAGTCCTGAAAGAAATGTAGTCACTCTCAGGTTCACTTTCACCAAAAAAATCATCCCCAACATCTAAAAGTCCAGCCACCCCTGTTTTATATGGTGAAATTTACTGTTTAACCACAATGAAAAAGGCTGTATCTAGACTATGTTTATTTAAAGTTCCTCTTAAATTATATGATGTATCATATTTACTTTCTCCATATAAATAAACTCATAATTGTCTTTAACCTTTCATTTCATATAATAAAAGTCCAGATATTCAATTGTTCATCATTTATTATCTTGGCTCAGTGGAAAATTTACTGACAAATTATTGTTTATTTTTTGTACCAGCCATCTTTTTTGTAGTTTGACAGTTATATAATTTTTTTTCACTCAAAAGTGTCTTCAGTAGAAAATAGCTGAGAAAACTTCATAATTAAAAGACAATTGTGGTCATTTTCTGAGTTCTTCATGTACTTTCTCCTTTTGTCCAACAAATGTTGCCTTTATTCTGCGTTTATACTTTTTTGATAGTAAGGGATAGAGTTTAGAATTGTCCATCATGATTGTAAATATTTAATGAAAAAATTAGTCACATATACATCTGTTGTGCTGTCAAAAAAAATCTCACATGATGATGTTTAACTTAAAAATTATTAAACAACTAAGAAGAAAGCCTATGCCATTTTAGACTTAAACTCAAAAGTAAAATTTCAATAAACTCATTATTGGTTGACATAGCCCACCCACATTCATTCCTATAGAAACAACAACATTATAATAAGAACTGAAATTTCATATATGGGGTAGATGTGAGAAATTTGTCATTTATTTTGTTTGGTTCCTTTTAAGACTTCAAAGAGAGTTTCTTTAGTTTACAGAGAATTTCTTTCCAGGTTTAAATACTTATAAGGATTTGGGTTTGAAATGAAAGAGTCACCTTTAACTTCAATAAGCCCCAATAAAAGAGCTATCATAGATTAAAAGAGAAAACTTTTTAGCCTCAGGAGGATTGTTAATTAATATTAATAGATAGTTTTCTAGCAACATCAAAAGGTAAAAAGTTATTTCTGTTTACATGGATATAAACTTTTAATTTTCATTCTTTATCAAATTAAACATTTATGAAAAAATATAAATTCAATATATATAAGCTGTGGTGATATATATATATATTATAAAATTTTCCATTTTGCTAGGCCTCTACACGTTAATATAAATTGTGCGCGAGTTGATCAAGCTATGTCAAACAAGAAAAAAGTTGTATTTCTATTCTAAAAACATAGCTATATTTCCTGATCAACTCGGCCTATTAATAGTTGAGAATTATGCTATCGACGAAATCAGCTTTTAATTTATTTAATATGGGTGCCAGAACTTTTTATTCTAAAGAGTCTGCTGACTTCATCTGCTGACTTCATCATATAACAACTCACAAATAAAAAAGAAAAATACTTTTAAACTAATAGGTATTGCATCATACCATAATGAGAATTATTTTTTTTAAGATTATTATTCCTGGGCTTATTCAAACATATTGGCAAAGGTAAATTACATTTTTAAATCTTATTAAACTAATAATAAATTTAATAATAAAAAATAATAATTATTATTAATAACATACAAATGAAAATTAGTATTAGAAATATTTTTATTCTAATAGATAAAAAATGATTAAAAGAAATTATTAATCAAATAAATTGGGGAGAACACACTTAATTCGGACATGATTCAATTAAAAAAAACAATTTTACAATTACTGTTCACTTCCAAATTTCTTTTAGAAAGTTCTTAAAAAAATGTATGTCTCTTGTACAAGAAAATTAATGTCTCTTTCGAGATCCTATTATAAGCTTATTTTTACGAGTAGTTTTTAAAATGGTTAACTTTGTCACAATCAGGATAATGAAGCATAACTTACCAGTAAGTTTTGTGAATTCAGTAGTAGATAACTATGCATAATTTTTTGGGTAGAATGAGCTCGGCCTTTTGGTTATTATTTGATCTTGTGGTCCATTCTCCTAGTTGGTCACGAAGGCTTTTCCTGGCGTACATCTTCAGGCACGATGTTTGCAGAAGCTCCAGTTCACTCCGACATGCCGAATTATTTCAGTATAGGGTGATCCTGGATGTATTATTGTTATTCAGGACTGACTAGAGAGACTAATGAAACAAGACATTCTTCCAACCGAATCCCTCCTTTTTATACCAGAGGTTCAGTTTTCAGACTTCTGTGCATACTATTATCATGGTGTTTTTTTTTGGTTCATAATCTTGTAGATTCTTTATAAAATTTACGTTATAAAGTTCTCTTTTCTTATCAAGTTTTTCGGCCATCTTTAATTAGCCAAAATATTTTTACTTTCTCTTATCTTTTTTTATTTTACTTTTGGAATTCTTTTGTTCTCTCCAATTCTATTTTTATTTCTACTTACAAAAAAAAAAACGAAAGAATAATTTAACTTTCATTGTACGTTATTTTTTTAAAAAAAAAAATTAGTCAAAAAAAAAAATCTAAATTTACTTTTATTTTTTTAGCTTTTACCAAATGCCAATATATTTGCAACGTATATAATTAAATGTTACAACACCACCAGTGCCCGGATGATGAGAATAAAATAGGGGTTTACAATAATTTTATTCTTAAGTTTTTTAATTCATATTCGTGGTTTTTTTTATGTAGTAGTGTGCTGATAAATTCCGTAGATTCATTAACAAGCGATGTTCGGCTTTAATGCCCACTTTTAGGTCTAACATGATGGGAATGGAAAATATTTCACATTCATCTGTGTCCTTTCTGCTTTAATGTAATATTAACGATAAGAAGCCCAAGTTATAAGCACTAACGAGCGTTGCTCATTGTTTTAAGTCTTACAGGCTCGTGGCAACTTGGTCCAACTTGATCCGCCTTCCCCTTTATTGGGATCCCTGCTAGAAATAGTCTGATGGACATATAAAGGTGGTCTTATGTTAATATACTGCATACTAGGACTCAGGGCTATGTTTTTCCCCTCTTCAGTAACCACCTACCCAGTCAAATACTTGTGACTTACGTCTACATCAGCCACGATCGTGTTTTTTTTAGACATATCAAAAAAAATATACATCTTTTTTTTTCTGGATGTTATATTAAAAAAATATTTTTTTTATATTTTAATAATCAGGATTTAATTAGTTAGTTGTTGTTTTTTTTTCTATAATTTTTTTTATTTAAAAAATTACTATTTATTTTTCAGCTGTGAGTTTCTTAGGGTCATCATTGTAACGTTCTTTATCATTACAACTTATCTCAGGTTGTAGTTGTTAAATTGAAGCCCCATGTTGGGCACCATTATAATGTTTTCCATTTTGCTAGGCCTCTACACGCTAATATAAATTGCATGCAAGTTGATCAAGCTATGTCAAACAAGAAGAAAATGGTATATCTATTCCAAAAACATAGCTATATTTCCTGATCAACTCGGCCTATTAATAGTTGAGAATTATGCTATCGACGAAATCAGCTTTTAATTTATTTAATATGGGTGCCAGAACTTTTTATTCTAAAGAGTCTGCTGACTTCATCATATAACAACTCGCAAATAAAAAAGAAAAATACTTTTAAACTAATAGGTATTGCATCATACCATAATGAGAATTATTTTTTTTAAGATTATTATTCCTGGGCTTATTCAAACATATTGGCAAAGGTAAATTACATCTTTAAATCTTATTAAACTAATAATAAATTTAATAATAAAAAATAGTAATTATTATTAATAACATACAAATGAAAATTGGTATTAGAAATATTTTTATTCAAATAGATAAAAAATGTTTAAAAGAAATTATTAATCAAATAAATTGGGGAGAACACACTTAATTCGGACATGAATCAATTAAAAAAAAACAATTTTACAATTACTGTTCACTTCCAAATTTCTTCTAGAAAGTTCTTAAAAAAATGAATGTTTCTTGTACAAGAAAATTAATGTCTCTATCAGGATCCTATTATAAGCTTATTTTTACGAGTAGTTTTTAAAATGGTTAACTTTGTCACAATCAGGATAATGAAACATAACTTATCGGTAAGTTTTGTGAATTCAGTAGTAGATAACTATGCATAATTTTTTGGGTAGAATGAGCTCAGTCTTTTGGTTATTATTTGATCTTGTGGTCCATTCTCCTAGTCAGTCATGAAGGCTTTTCCTGGTGTAATCTTCAGGCACGATGTTCGCAGAAGCTCCGATTTACTCTGACATGCCGAATTATTTCAGTGTAGGGCAATCCTGGATGTATTATTGTTATCCAGGACCGACTAGAGAGACTAACGGAACAAGACGTTCTTCCAACCAAATCCCTCTTTTTTATACCAGAGGTCCAGTTTTCAGACTTCGGTGCATGCTATTATTATAGTGTTTTTTTGGTTCATAATCTTGTACATTCTTTATAAAATTTATGTTATAAAGTTCTCTTTTCTTATCAAGTTTTTTGGCCATCTTTAATTACCCAAAATATTTTTACTTTCTCTTATCTTTTTTTATTTTACTTTTGGAATTCTTTTGTTCTCTCCAATTCTATTTTTATTTCTACTTATATAAAAAAAAAAAAAAAAAACGAAAGAATAATTTAACTTTCATTATACATTTTTTTTTTTTAAAAAAATCTAAATTTACTTTTATTTTTTTAGCTTTTACCAAATGCCAATATATTTGCAATGTATATAATTAAACATTACAATATATATGTAATTATATAACTGAATATTTGTAATTACAGTAATTTAATAATTAAAAAATATTTTATCTACTTAGGAGCACTTTCGATTATCCCAGTAATCTGTTTCAATTAAAGCTTTGAAATGCTAACTTTCCCACAATTCTGTGATCTTAACATTTGCTGCTTACCTGTTAATCAATTTATATTTATATTTGTTTATTAGCATAGCTTCTTTAATTTTTCTTTTGTTGTTATTTTTTTCAATTTGCAATATTTTTGCACTGTTAAAATTGAAGTCAAAACCATAAATACATGATTTATTATGGTCGTAAAAAACAGATGCTGAAATATTATTATCTACTATGCAATTTTCTTTTAATTTCTGAACATGTTTTAATAATAGCAAGTGTTCTTTAGTTCTTTTTTCCAACGTACATCTAGATTCACCTATATATCCATCATCACACCTACATATCCATTCATATATGACACAATTTTTATTTATAAATGAGGTTTTATCTTTGGAGTTATTTATTAATTTGTTTAATGTAGGAGGTGTTTAAAATGCAACATAACATATATCTTTATAAATTTTCCTTATAAACTTTACTTGATAATTTGAAATATATGGGATTGATATCCATATTTTTTTATTAGCAGGAGAATCAATATTATTATTAACATTTTTATTTTTATATTTTATATTAAAATCTCTAATAACATTATATATGTGATTATAACTGTAGCCAACATTTAACAATTCATTTGAATATATTTCAATATTTTTGCCTTTATCTGATGAATATTTGCAAAGACTATTATTTCTAAATAAAAAGGACTTCAAACCTGCCATTTTGTGTGACATTGGCACTTTTGATTTATATGGAATATAACCTCTTTTTATTATAGGTTTAATGGTCATACAGTATTCCAGCATGCATTGAGTTTTAGTTATTTTAAGATCAAGAAACTGAACGCACATTAAATTTTCATCTGTTTTTATCCATCTTAGGCCTTTCAAACCATTTAATTCCCTAAATAACTCATTAATTGTATTTGGTTTACCACATACAAAAACATCATCAACATATCAATAATATGCAGTAATATTTTTTTTATAATATTCATTTTTCAAAATATTTTCTTCATATGTAGAAATTATAGAATTACATATTTGAGCAAGAGTAGGTAATCCCATCGGCCATCCGTTACACATTTTATAAAAATCCTTATTAAAAACTGCATAAATATTTTTACCAATAAAATTTAATGTTTCAATTATAAACTTTATTATTTTCACTTGCTATTATTAAAACATGTTCAGAAATTAAAAGAAAATTGCATAGTAGATAATATTTCAGCATCTGTTTTTTATGACCATAATAAATCATGTATTTATGGTTTTGACTTCAATTTTAACAGTGCAAAAATATTGAAATTGAAAAAAATAACAACAAAATAAAAATTAAAGAAGCTATGCTAATAAACAAATATAAATATGAATTGATTAACAGGCAAGCAGCAAACGTTAAGATCACGGAATTGTGGGAAAGTTAGCATTTCAAAGCTTTAGTTGAAACAGATTACTGGGATAATCGAAAGTGCTCCTAAGTGGATAAAAAAAATTTTAATTATTAAATTACTGTATTTACAAATATTCAGTTATATAATAATGTATATTGTTTTTAAAAATACAGACATCGAATCATAATATTATTACATATATACTAATGGAATTTAATACGAGAAATGAAATGTGGATTGTTAAAGAATGGCGGAAGGTAACTTTCAAAATAATTGACTTAAAATGTAGATTGCAGTTTTTATCCAATTGCAAAAGATTTAAAATATATCCGAATTGCTGTAATATAAAAGTTAATCAGTCATGTAAGTTGTCTTTGAATACGAATTGTTTTATGAAAATGATTGTATTATGAAGTGTAATTTCCATGTGCAAACATTTAATATTTGATAAAAGGCAATATTTAAAAAGTTTAAATTGTTTAATTGATTTGAATCACCGAGATGATTGGTTTAATTTTAAAAGTAACTGTCAAATGCTATTTAATCGATATTATGAAAAAATGTGTATGAAATTTGATAAAAAAATTAACTTTTTGTATTATAAGAGCCTTAAAAGTCAATCTCAAGATAATTACGTTAATTTGTCGAATATGGATCTCGATTTTCAACAAAAACATATATTAAATCTTGGTGCAAAATATGTTGGTGGTCAGTGGGAAGACAGTGATCTAGAATTAAAATCTTCAGTTGAAAATTCATTAAGCAGAATTAAATCTGATTTAAAAATTTGTAATGATTTAGTAAAAAAAGGAAAAGAAAAAAGTTTAATTATAAAACAGATTACGATTGGAACGTACAAATATATAAATTTAAAAAATTTACACCTGCGAATAATTTAATTTGTATAAAAGAGGACAAAGGCCTTAGGATGTGTTTGTTATTAAAATCTGATTATGAAGACAAAGTCATTACTCAAATGAAAAATCTTAACTTTATAAAAGTTGATAAAGTAAATATAGAAAACTTACATATTCAATTTATTAATAACATTTTAAAAAAAGCCAAAAATAAAGCGATTGATAACAGTACTTATTATAAAATTTACCCTTCTGCTGCAATATGTCCTAAGATTTTTTCAAATATAAAACTGCATAAAGAAAACGAACCATTACGTTTAATGATTGATTTTGGAGGGGCGTTTTATTATGAAACTTGTTGTTTAATTGAGAAAATGCTACAAAAAATTCTTGGTTTTGGTAAATATACAATAAGTTCTTCATTTAATTTTGTTAGTAAAATTCATAACATTAAGATCGATGTTAATGATGTTATATGTACTCTAGATCAGTGGTCTTTAAACACCGGTCCGCAGCCCAGTGCCAGGCCATAGATGTTTGTTGCTGGTCTGCGATAGACTGGCAAGAAAGTTTTAATAACAAAATAATAAGATTTTAAACTTTTAATTAATATAAGCAATTTTTATTTATTGTTTTCATCGCACTTTTACCTGATTAAAAAAAAAGAAACAGAACAAAATCTAATCAGTCATACATAAATTAATTTGTTTTTCTAATTATCACAGATGTTTATGGGGGGGGGGGATAGAATTAAATTTTTTATTACTTTTCTAAAAAAATTCAAAATTAAAAAAGTTTTTTATTATACAAACTCCATATATATATAACTTCATCTAAGGCTAAGCTGTTTACATCTTTAAGAAAATTTATCTATAGACTTCTGCTGGTCCATGAAACCTTATCCTTATTTTTGCCGGTCCACGAAACCTTATCCTTATTTTTACCAGTCTGCAGGTGTGAAAAGGTTGGAGACAACTGCTCTAGATGTTAGTGAAATGTATGGATCAATTGATCGATGGGCATCTATCGAAATTATTTCCAACGCATTAAGTTTAAAAAATGTTAATGTGAAAATAATAAAGCTTATAATTGAAACATTAAATTTTATTGATAAAAATATTTATGCGGTTTTTAATAAGGATTTTTATAAAGTGTGTAACGGATGGCCGATGGGATTACCTACTGTTGCTCAAATATGTAATTTTATAATTTCTACATATGAAGAAAATATTTTGAATAATGAATATTATCAAAAAAATATTACTGCATATTATCGATATGTTGATGATGTTTTTGTATGTGGTAAACCAAATACAATTAATAAGTTATTTAGGGGATTAAATTGTTTGAAAGGCCTAAGATGGATAAAAACAGATGAAGATTTAATGTGCGTTCACTTTCTTGATCTTAAAATAACTAGAAATCAATGCATGCTGGATTACTGTATGACCATTAAACCTATAATAAAAAGAGGTTATATTCCATATAAATCAAAAGTGCCAATGTCACACAAAATGGCAGGTTTGAAGTCCTTTTTATTTAGAAATAATAGTCTTTGCAAATATTCATCAGATAAAGGCAAAAATATTGAAATATATTCAAATGAATTGTTAAATGTTGGCTACAGTTATAATCACATATATAATGTTATTAGAGATTTTAATATAAAATATAAAAATAAAAATCTTAATAATAATATTGATTCTCCTGCTAATAAAAAAATATGGATATCAATCCCATATATTTCAAATTATCAAGTAAAGTTTATAAGGAAAATTTATAAAGATATATGTGATGTTGCATTTTACATACCTCCTACATTAAACAAATTAATAAATAACTCCAAAGATAAAACCTCGTTTATAAATAAAAATTGTGTCATATATAAATGGATATGTAGGTGTGGTGATGGATATATAGGTGAATCTAGATGTACGTTGGAAAAAAGAACTAAAGAACACTTGCTATTATTAAAACGTATTCAGAAATTAAAAGAAAATTGCATAGTAGATAATAATATTTCAGCATCTGTTTTTTACGACCATAATAAATCATGTATTTATGGTTTTGACTTCAATTTTAACAGTGCAAAAATATTGCAAATTGAAAAAAATAACAACAAAAGAAAAATTAAAGAAGCTATGCTAATAAACAAATATAAATATGAATTGATTAACAGGCAAGCAGCAAACGTTAAGATCACGGAATTGTGGGAAAGTTAGCATTTCAAAGCTTTAGTTGAAACAGATTACTGGGATAATCAAAAGCGCTCCTAAGTGGATAAAATATTTTTTTAATTATTAAATTACTGTATTTACAAATATTCAGTTATATAATTACGTATATTGTTTTTAAAAATACAGACATCGAATCATAATATTATATATATCAATGTCTAAATATTGACTAATTACACTTATTCATGATGATCAAACTATCAAAATAAAATAAAAATATTTAGATCAGAATTCCAGAGCATGCTCAATTTTTGATTCAAAATGGTGTCAGATTTAGCAATGTATTAAATTTCCTTGATTTTTTTTCTATCACTTGATTCATTATATACAATGTAAATTTTTTGAGGATCACAATTATGCCCAGCATCTCTCTTGTAACAAAAAAAAAAAAGAAAAATTATATGACATTAGATTTAGATGTCTTATATTGACAAATATGCTACTTAAGAAACATATACCTCACCAAAAGGTTTGGCTATTATTACATTACAGTGTAATTTATTAATAAATTATAGTAATTATTTTGTTTAGCACAGTGAATGTACATGCGTTTGATATGATTTACATGTGATAACCAATTAGTTATGTGCATTTATGGTTTATTATATTATTTAAAGCATTGAATAGGAGTTTCTTTAAAAGGTTGTAAAAGCGATTATTTATTAATCTATATTTAAACAGTTTAACCCAGTCTACGTAATGAAATTTGTTTAAAACTTCTAATCACTTTGAATTTCACTCTATTTAATTCAATTCTTGTCATTCAAAGTCCATTTAAAAACGTAGATTCTGATAATAAGTGAATTTTCGTTTATTAACTGATGGCTACTTTGATAACAGATTCTGATATTCTAACTATTTGCTGTTAAACGTTGGTGGTGGCAATATTTGCATATGATAATCAATTAGCTATGTGCACATGAATTAGGTATTTTATTATATATGTAAATTTTTAATTATATTAATGATTAATATGTCAACATGGGTAGGATGACAATATTGGCACTAACATGGGCTTTGAATGTTCCATCATCAGATTTTCAATGAAATGGAAGGCTGAAAAGTTGTGGGTTGGAGTAGTTTGAAGCCTGTCTATTAAAGTATGAAGATTGCCTATCTTAATATAAAGCTGAGCACATATATATATATATATGGAGATAGTAATCTAGATCAATTGATGATTTCTGGTTTAGCATGAAATACGCATATTGGTGATTATTTATCTTTTCAACATGTATGTGATCAGGTGGATCAGCAATATGAGATAGCACTGAGAGTAGTGGGTCGTGTGAAAGTCTGAGTTCGAATTCTGCATATATTATATATATAAATGCAGGTTTAAGTCTGTACAATGTATTAATTATAATAAAGATAAATAATAACAATAATAACACATAAATTAAGCAGAAGTACTTTTGATTATGTTATAATCATAATCAACTGAAGTCACAAGGTTAAATAAGATCACAGGAGAATATTAAATAAAGAAAGATATCAAAAAGAGAAAAGTTAAAGAGGCAATTTTTATAAAACAATTTAAACATTGTATAATGAATAGATAATCCATTAATAAGAATATACACAGTTCTTGAAAAATCACGATATTTCCTTTTTTTCTTTATGCGACTTTAGTTGATAATGATTACAATATAATTGATTTCTGCTTAATTTATAAGTTATTATTATAATTTATCATTATTGTAATTTTTATATAGTACATTTTTAATGGGTTATTTATTATTTTAGATATATATGCATGTTACTGTAAAGCATATTTATATTTTATACCAGCATTTCCCAAACATTGTTTTGTGGTCCTGGTGTTCCATAGAAGGTTGACAAGTGTTCGATGACATTAAAGGAATTTGCAATGCAAAGATCGCAAAACATCCAAATCATTAAAAACATTATTAACTATTTATAGTTTTCATTTTTTGTTATTATTTATTATTTTCAAGATTTCTGTTTTGTATAACTAAAATTTTGAAATAAATGTGTATTTTGTTTTTTATTTACGTTATTTATTATTAAAACGGAAAAATCCGACGCTAAAGTGTTCCATTAAAATTTTAGAATTTGTAAAATGTTCCATGACAGATTATGTTTACGAAACACTGTTTTATACGTTGCTTAAAATTTTAAGAATGCCTAAATTAAAGTCATTTTTACATATTTTCTATATTACAGTCCATTTTATTCATCATGAGGTATGAATATACTATGGTAGAGAAAGTAACTTGGTATTTCCGGTAACTTCCGGTCATGTCTCTTTACAAATTTACATGCATTCACCTTAGACTGAAAAGCATAGGAGTAGCTTATGCTGAGAGCTTATCTATATATAAGCCAACCTTTGCTTGATCGGAGATTTGTTTCTTCTTTATAATATTACATATATAGTCTGTACTATATAAATAGTAGACTATTTATTAAATTAATATATAAACTTTCAGTTTTAAAATTCAGAATTGGTATTTCAATATTTTTAAGACTTGATTTTATTTATTGGTTTTCCAACTTAATCTGCCATTGAGATTTATGGTCTGATTGCAGAATAGACAGAAGCAAAGAGAAGGTGAGATGTCAAAAACATTCCATAAAGTACAGACTTGAGATAGGTTGTTTCTAATTTCAAACCAAACATAGTAAATATACTTTTGTGGCAAAGTAGATGTGACTTTAAATAGCTGACTGGATTTCTATTAGTCTACATACAATCTTAGAATTTTGTGTGAGATATGTTTCTATAATCCATTATTATGAAGAAGAGTGGAAAGTGTCATAAGATTAAAAACTTTGTAATTTTTCAGTAGGGGGGGGGGTGATTGGCTAAAAATCTACTACTGTCAATTTCCTCTAATCTTACTTTTTATTTAAATTACTCTACAAATATGATGACAATCTAAAGTAGTTTTAAAAAACATGAAACTGGAAGGAATGGAGCAGAGATATAATCTATGGATCACCACTTCCAGAATTCATCCCTCCACCACTGCACTAAAACACACAGGGCAACTAATAGTATCATTGAATTTCATTAAAGTTCATGTTGTCCTAATTTGTTTTCAGTCTTTATTATTATCATATTACTACAGTTAAAGGGATTTTATTTTGTTCTGCTAAAAAAAGTAGATATGTCTTCTGGAGGTTTTTCTACATATCACCATATACTACCAAGTGGTGAAGGTGTTGCAAGCCCTTAACCAACACTAAAATCAGCTTAATATTCTGGCCCACTTTTAGAAATTATATCAAATATTAAACTGATAAAACAGATATTTTGGTCCAGACATTGTGGAAGACCCAAATATAATTAAGGATCACCTTCATATTAACCTACCTATCACAAATCAATGCAATTTTTATTAGCTGCAATCCAAAATAAACATTTCTTTTGACTTCTACTCTCCTTTTAAAGTAGCCCTCAATTTGAAATTACATGCAAACTATTGTAAAATATGGCAAAGCTCTGTAAGGTTAGAGTCTCAAACTCTGGAATATGGAGTCTGAGCATCCATTCCAGTTACCAGCACTTCAAGGACCCAAAACCATTTGAATACTTAAACACAGTGGATATGTGATCTCTAATATATAACTGGTAATCAATTTTTTAATCATTATTTGCACCTGAGCATGCCAAATTGGTGAAATATTAATCTAAAAAAAGCTGATTACAATATCATACCAATGTCCCAAATATTTTTCATTGATTAATTATTTTTATATGATTTGTAATGTTTCTATCATTCACATTACACAATATTATGAAGCAGGATTACATAATCTATTAAAATTCCCAATTTTCAGACCATTTAAATTAGATCATTTTTGCTCAAATTTTCATAGGTATGAGTAAAAATATCTAGTGATTTTATTCTTTCTATAAATTTGAAATTATAAATTGAGATAATATGCTTCTCACTGTGGTATAAGGGCAGACTTTGGATCTCAATCGTGGATTGTGGTCCATCTCTATCATTTCTACTGCTTGATATTCTCATAATCTTTCAAGCAATAGATCAGTGGATTATTTTTTCTTATTTTTAATACAATTATTTTATTGAATGTGAATTATTATAAGAATCATGTGATCAAACTAAGGTGTACCAGATTTTGTTTTTATTTTACTGCATTTTTTGCCCACTTTTGTTAAAAGATAGCTTTAAACCATTGATTCAATATTTATACAAATATAACTTCTTCTGGCAGTGCTACAATATATGACCTTTCCCTTCCAATGGAGAAATACACCATTATTATTGTTGAGGATACATTATATGCTTTATCCCCTACTAGTAGTAAAACTAGACTATGTGAAACCTCCTTACTAGTGCTGTGGTTACATTCCTATTAGCAGTGGTGAGACTATCTTATATAATAGGCATTCACTAGTGATCCAGCAAAGAGGCTATACCATATGACCCTTTTCTATTAATACAGAGACTATACAATATGAAATTGTCCTTACTAATGAAGAAAACAATATAATGTAATACATCAATATTAGTGGTAAGTTAGTACCATATAATACTCATTATACTATTTGTAAAGCTATGGCATGATACTTCCCTTACAAGCATTGAGATTACAGTGTGTGACAACTCTACTATTAGTCACGCTACATCATATGACATCATTTCTTTCACAGTTATGCTGCATTATATGACTCCCCCTATTATTAGAGAGGCTACATCATATAACACCTCACACCAGTTGAGACTACACAATATGGTAGTCATGTTATAAGGTAGTTATGGCTATTATTTCTTTACTAGATGAATCCAGCCTTGTAAAGACCTTTGCTTTTTGGTTGCTCTAACAATTTTTTGAAGATTTAATGTAAATTCAACAAAACATTTCAAATGTGAGAATTGTACATTGGTCTGAAAAACCATTGTTACTGTGGAAAATTCCGAGATTTCAGCCAGTTATTATTGTAATAATTAGTTTTTTTAATACTTTTTTTAATGATTTAATTAAACAAAACATTTTAATATTATATATAAATTTATGAATTTTAACAAAACGTAATTAAAATTTATATTTTTAAATATACCTATTATATATATTTTTTCATGTGTCAAAGCATCGGCTGGGAAGCAAACCCAAGACAACTGCTTGTAAGGCAGCTGTGCCGACCACTCGGCCACCAATGCTTGACTACACCTCTATTATATTTGACAATGCAAATATATATTTATTGAAGAGCTCTCTGAATGAAAAATGTATTTTTTCATAAGCTTCATTAATAGTTACTATTTATTAATATCAGAATGCAAAGACACCATTTTTGTATCTTTTTTTTTATTAAATATGATATTTGTAATATATTTTTTAATTAGTTGCTTTAACAAGATTTAATGTAAATATGTATTTTTATTAAACATTGCTAATCTAGAAAAGTTCCCTAAACTTTAAATTAATCATTGCTAAGCATGTCATTCATTTGAACTATATTAGGGGATAGCAAAACCATAAAAGCCCAGAGTTTCTTAATAATGAATTATGAATTGATGTTTGTGGCTGTTTCTGCAGCCGGCTGAGAACCTTTATGGTGAAATATCAATGATATATCCTTAGATAAAAACACTCAAATTGATTTTTGCCACAGCATTTTTAATGGTAGAATTACTTCTTCACATAAACACAGTGGTTGTAAATTTGACATGAAACATCAGACAAATATACATTCACCAATCAGACAACAGAGAAAATATGTATTTTATTTATATTTTTGATATATTAAAAAGTAATTAATCTCAATGTTTTATTAAATTATATATTATTGTGTCTGATATTATATATATATATATATATATATATATATAATCAAAATACCTGATGGCACACTAATAAAACTGCCCTTTGCTTTGTTGGATAAAATTCTGATAATAAAGCAAACCTGTAATATAGATGTATAATAAACAGATATTAGCTTTATAAATATATGAAGCCAAGTGAAACTACATTCTATTTTTAAAATGCCACTTACACTCTATTTTTATTTCATATTCTGTTCACAATTTATCTGTTATTATATGATGAAAAAATTAAACCAAACTTCACATATCACGTTTTGCAGCAACAGCTTTTACCAAATTCCACTTTTATTTAACAACCATATTTTAATAGAGTTTATAACAGAAGTTACCTCAAACGTATGTACTGTAAAAATTGTTTTGCTTTTTTTGCATACAGTAGACAGATAAAATAAAAATAGATTCTATATTGTTATTGCTTTGATGACTTGATTACGCTTCAATTTATATATACATGTAACATAAACAACATTATACATACATTAAATTCAAAGTCAAGGATTTTTATTATTAATAACTCATTTGACTCAGAATTGTAAACAGTTAGATAGATTGACATTCTGACAGATATATAGATAAGTAGTTAGATGGGAAGCTAGATAATAGACAGTAGATAAAAAACGTAGGTAGGTATATAGATAATTAGATAGCTAGATATATAGATATATGAATAGATAAGTAGATAGTTAAGTAGATTGATAGATAGATAAGTAGGGAGATAGATAGGCATACATATATAGATAGATAAATAGGAAAATAGGTAGATACACAGACAGATAGATATATAAACAGGTAGATAGATAGATAGATAGATAGATAGATAGATAGATAGATAGATAGATAGATAGATAGATAGATAGATAGATAGATAGATAGATAGATAGATAGATAGATAGATAGATAGATAGATAGATAGATGGGTAGGTAGGTAGGTAGGTAGGTAGGTAGGTAGGTAGGTAGGTAGGTAGGTAGGTAGATAGATAGATAGATAGATAGATAGATAGATAGATAGATAGATAGATAGATAGATAGATAGATAGATAGATAGATAGATAGATAGATAGATAGATAGATAGATAGATAAAATTATTTGATATTTGAATTTAATACTTACGCTAAGGGATATGCTCCAACGCAAGCTCCAATCACAAATCGAAATATTAACACCCAAGTAAACGTTGGGCTAAACGTTGTGATAAAACCAGTATATGCCAACATCGATGAAACGATAACTAAAATCTAATATATATATATACACGTTATACAACTTAGAATAAATAAAAAAATTAATTAAAGACAACCCTTAAAAATAATTTTAAAGACATTTTGCAATATTAGCACCAAGCTCTCGGCTGTAATTATTGTAAAATCAACTTTAAATTAGATAAAAAATTATATTCCTATTAATAGTTAAGAATATAAATAAAGTCAATATAAATCGCATGCAATACATGTAATAACTAAAAAAACAAATTTCGTAATAACTTAATTTTCAAACGTAAATAACTTGCCAAAGTACTTTCAATTACTGCCGCGTAATCCTTTGCAAATTACTTATTATTTAATGTTTTAATAGTTATTGTCATATATATTTTGTTGAAACATATATTATGGACTGTTTATATTGAATTTTATATAATTGAAATATTACGATGAATAGTCTTGAAATTAAAATGTTCTGGATTGTGCTAAGACTAATAAGAAATGCGTGAAATTAAAATGTCTGCTAACATTTTTTAAAGAAATGTAGACTTAACAACATTTATTATATTTGCCAAGCGTTGATAGCCTAGCGGTTAGTATAGCTGCCTTCCAAGCAGCTGGCCCGAGTTCGCTTTCCGGTAAACGCATTTGACATATGAAAAAAAAAAAACCATTTATCATATTTGTTATCAGATTAAGTGAATTAATTAAAGAATTATTGATTGATGTCAGTATTTTAACTTGATGAAGATCGCTTCTGCAAGTCAATGACTATTTAATATTTTAAAATTATAAGCTACTATCATTTATATATTTAATTATTACGTATATATATATATAGTGTATATATGTAAGAGAGACAGAAAGAAATATAGATATATTTGTGATTAGTTAATTAGTTTGTATAATTATGCAAAACTTGTTTAATTTTTATTCTATCTATCTACCCATTTATCTATTTGTCTATCTATTTATCTACCTTTCTCTCCATCTATTTATTCAGCTATATCTATCTATACTGATCGATCTATACATCTATTAATCTATTTACTAAAGATCTACTTATCTGTCTATCTATTTATTTCCTGTCTATCTAATTATTACTCTATCTAGATTTTGTTTATATATGTATCCACCTGATCTTCTGTTACCTGTCTATTTATATATTTATTTGTTCATCTATCTATCTATCTATATATCTATCTATCTATCTATCTATCTATCTATCTATCTATCTATCTATCTATCTATCTATCTATCTATCTATCTATCTATCTATTAATGAATAAATTATTTATCTACCTACCTATCTGACTACCCATGTATCTACTTATCTATATATTGCGCTGTATTATTTACCGGTCTTCTTCCATAAATATCTGCACATTGGCCCCAAAAAATACTGAAGAAAATTTTACTCACATAGAAAACCTAAAACAAAAAAGTAATATATATATAAATAAACAAATATATGCTTGAGAAAGTAAGTATATCTATAAATGTTAAAATAAAGTTCGTGAATATTGTTTACAGATTTTTTTATATGTGATAATGCCTATTTACAGATTTGCTCCAACATTTCAGCTTCGTTTCACGTCAGTAACATTGACAGCACGAGTAGGTCAGCAGCGAGGGGTGTAGTTACTGTTAATAAAAAGCAGATTGAGAACTTAGCTGTTAAATTGTAGAGCTATTATTTATTTTACCTATTCTGAAATTTAGAAAGAGTTGGCTAAAAGAATAGGGTGATGAATGGTTAATGAGAGAAGATTTGCTATTGGTGAATGTATTTTCTAATTTGTAATCTATATTACCAAAATTCTTGCTATTTCTTCACATTTAATAATATAATCAGGTACTTTTTTTAAATATCAATGATAGTTTTTATCATTATATCTGATAATGTGTTTGTAATATATATATACAAACACATATGGCTTTACTGCTCACGAGTTCATAAGAAGTTCAATTAGAAGAATTATGGGCACCAGAATTAATATTTGAATCTCCCAATCCCAAGTCAGACATTCCGCCTACTCTACTGTGTTGTGAGATATATGTTAAGATTTTAGTAAAGGAGACTTACATATTCATAGCCTTAACACCCATCTTTTCACTTATTAACAATATTATACTGCTGCTGCTACTACCACTATTAGTAATTGCAAAGTAGAAGTAACTACCTCTCGTGGGAATTATGTAATGTTAAGATTTATGTAACATCAAAAACAAATAAAAATACAAAATAATACATTCTACATTTGGGCTCTGTTGTTATATAAGGTTAGTTTTTGATTTCATTTTTAAATTATACAGTTAAATTTGTTTATTGTTTTAATTTATTTACAGATTAAATATTCCACAATCACCATTAATATATTCAAAGGATGAAAAATGAGCCTTACTTCAATAACCTTTGAACATTAAGTGGAATATTAGGATTTAATAATTGTAATAATAAATAATAATCATAATTTCTAGATATCTGTCATTTCAAAAGAAAGTAACTACTCCCATGGAATTTTGTAATGGAAGGATTTGTGCACCATTAAAAACCAATGAAAAGATGGAATGATACCATCCTATTTTGGGACTTTGTTGTTATACAATTAATAATTAGTTAAAAGTAATTAACTTTTTAGTTCACCCTACAATTGATTGTTTATAGTATCAAACATGTCAAATATATGGTGTTGAACAGCTTGGAATCAATTTAATACATATGTTATTGTTAATTTGCATTTTCTTCTCATCAATTTTTATCATATTTCAACAACATCAACCTCTCACAAACAAATATGTTTATCTCAACTCCAAGAATAGAGTGATGGAAACAATAATATCAATAATAAAAATCTTTTTTTTTTATTTATTTATTTGCATAATACATATAATTTATTTATGAAGAGACTTGTGTGAGAACTATTAATAGTCATGATAAAAAAAATGATGATATAGTAAAAGTATATTTTTCAATGGTTATCAAAACTAGTCTAAAAATCACAAAAATTCCTGTGTATAGAATTTACAGGAATATTATTCGGTTTATTGGAAATTTTGTGATGCTATTTTTTTACCCTTCAGCAAACATTTCTTTTTGAAAACCTTCAATATTTTATCTAATTGTAGATCTCCATTGTATTAATATACATTTTTTAAATCAGACTAATATATAAACAAAGTCTTGCTAAATACAAACTGATATCCTTATAAGATTATGAGGAAGTATATGTAAGTGGTCATTTTAAATATACAATTTGATAAATAAGACTGGAACATTGATGTCAGCAGTGTGTGGATATTTTATCACTTCAGAAGTTATATTTGATTTTAAAGCTGTATTTAATGGTATATATATATATGAATATATATATATATCAATTCAGGAGTTATATTTGATGTTTGATTTTAAAGTTGTATTTAATGGTAAATATATATATATATAAAATTTAAATACAAGTATACTTTATATCCCTGGGGTTTAGATGTAAATATAGGGGATTTGTATGTGGTCATGTATATTGTTTATATGAGATAGATTGGATAGTTGAAGGGAGCTTGAAAGACTAGGTTCAAATCCTCTGTAATTATATATATATATATATATATATATAAAAATATATATATTGGCAACAGGAGAGAGAATTTTAATATAAATAAGCATGAACTACTTTCATATAATTTATGTTCTCTTGTTATAGTAGGTACATTTGTGCTCTTGTGAGATCTTTTCTACATCAATATTCCAAATAATGTCTCCATGTGAAATAGTGCTGCCATGTAGCACATTTTTTTATAAAGTGCATTTCATGTATTTGTCAATTTTTGTAATGGCTGAAAAGAGCAGAGCAAACAGTGTAATGATTACAAGCAAGCTGATCTCTAAAAACACAAGTTTATGAAAGGCATGGCAAAGGAAATGCAAGGTCAATCAGAATTAGTTCATAATAGTCAAATATATTATCAGCAGATTCTGAAACATTTGTGTGATGCAGTAAAAATGTAAGTCCCACAGTGTAGTAAAGTGAGGAGTGCAAGACTTCACTCTAACAATGTATCAACTCATAAAGCTTGTGTGTGAGACACTTTATAATTAAATTCAGCATGACACAGCTTATCTATCTGCTATAATCACTCGATCTCACTTCAGCAGGCATATATCCCTGCTTTGGAAAATTTAATATTTCAGTTCCTTTTGAATATGATCCATGCAAATGTGGGCATATTTCTTTCTATTTCATACCCAGCGAACCTTCATTTTATATCAGCAATTGGTCAGTGGATCATTCTTGTCTGTTGGTAAGATTTATTAATGATTATGGGAAATATGCTCACTCCTTCCTACCAGGATCCACTTTTTTATAGAGACTTGAATATGACCTCATAAAGATGAGCATAATCCAATCTATGTCACCATTGGACTATTTATTATAGTAGTAATCCACTACTGCCTTTCTTTTTTGTATATGTTAAAGCCTGGTATTTAGGAATTGGTAAGTCATGGTCATTAGAACTATACAATCATCTATTTTAACCATATTTGATAATTAATTAAACTTACTCTGCTTCATTTATTATCATGTACCTGCTTGAGAGATATCTGCCCCAAACATCAAATGTGTATATCATCCAAGGGCCCTCATTTTTACATATATATATATATATATATTGTAACCTTATGTAAAAGAGGGAGAGATAGAGAGATAAGAAGAAAATGGAATAAAGGAGAGATAATGATAAAGATAAATGATGAAAATGAAATGAGAGAGGCCAATTGTAACTTGATAGAATAAGAGATAGAGAAAGAGATAATGCTAATAAAGAAATGAGAGAGGGGAAAGAAAGAGAAAGAGATAAGAATCAATAATAATAATGAAATAGAGGTAATGATAATGGTAAAAAATAAATGATGGACAAGAAAAGAATTGAGAGGGAAAAGAAATGGGAAAATAATAGAAATAGTATATGTAATAGAGAGAGAAAAGAAATGAGATGATGGGAAATATATGAAAAAAAGATAGAAGAAGAGGATGGAATAAAGAAGAAAAAATGAAATGAGATGATAAAAGAAATGACATGAAAAGAAATGGAATAAAATTGAAATGAAATGAAATATAATATAAATGAGAGACTCTTAATGACTCGGCTCAGTGGGGTTACAATAAATTTAAAGAAAAGAGATGATGATCCAGAGATATACAATCAAGTAAAGATCAAATCCAATACTGATGAACTATAACTACTACAGCATATTAATAATAAGCTAACACTAAACCATACCAAATATTAGCTAAATCACTCCTCAATGCTTACCAGACTAGATCTACTAATAGATTATACACTCTCTGAATAAGATCTATGATGCTTTGCTTTATAAGATTATCTTACAGAATTATATTTACTAAAACAACAAGAGTAAATAACCTCAGGGATTTTAAAACTAAAACTCTTGTGTAAGATTAAAGTTTAAGCTAAGTTGCCTAACAAAGAATTACTGTAATGAATAAATAAATAAATAAGTGACATCTTAGCTGACCATAAAATAATTATAATATGTTCAATCTTAAAATAATAAAACAAATATTAATTCATAAAATTTAATGAACCAATTAAAATTTAACTAATAATGGCCTATTATTTAAGATATTACTTGAGCAAAGGAGAGAGCAAGGGTACTTTTAATGTCTTTCCATACTCATAGACAACCACTAAAGACCCCAAATGCAAACGGATTAGAATTCTTTAAATATATAAGATTTAAGATGATGATGGATGATATGCAGTGAATATAGGATAATGTAATTTTATTTTTCCTAACTCTAGAGCACTATTGTCTAATCCTTGAGAACTTATTTGTCCAATTTCTACATTCTGAACATTGTCCTTTAATCTTTCACAACTTAATTCTACTTCTTCTGATTGTTTTTGGGACTTTAATTTTATTTTCACACAATTCTGATCTTTATTCTGTACTTCATCATTCTCAAAATGTTTATTTCCTTCTATTCCTTTTGTTTCAGCATTAGCTACCTTAAGGTCTTGATTAGTTATTCCAAGAATTTCCTTATAGCCTTCAGCTTCTCCATACACTAATCTATTTTCTTTATTAGCCTGTTCTACATTTAATGGAGGATTCTCATTAGCAGCATCTATTAATACTTTACTTTGCTCCTGAACATCTATTAACTTAATTTCTGTTTGTTCAACTTTTACATTTTTATCATCTATTTCAATAACTTCTGAGCTTGCTTCCTCATGTTCATTAGATAGATGACTAGTCTTATCAACTAACTCTACAAATTTAGGTTCTTCCTTTTTTATTTGGTTTGGTTTAAGTGCTTGGTTACTTCTACTGATAATGGAGTTCTTTTTTTATTTGTTCTTCCTTTATTGCCACCAGAAACATCAAGTATATAACCTTGAAATGATCCTCCATAGATAATATATTATATACTTCTTTCCCTTTCTTTGACTCTGGATCAAAATGTAGCAACTGTTTAAAATATGAATATATCCTTTTAAAATCATCTTTATCCTTAAATATCCTAGGATTAAAAAGCTCAATGACTCTTATGTGGCTATTGATAATACTTTTATTTTTTTTTAAATTGCAATAATAACTATAAGGTATCCATTCTCCTGACATCTCCTAACAATCAAGACAATTAAAACCACAGCAACAATGCTATAATAAAGAATATTTTATTCTTACGACTCCCATCATTATATGTTTCATTCACTTTTATATGAGTCTTGGTTCACAAATGTTCAACAAATATCAAATACCAAAATAATGATTTGTTAATACACTGGATTAACAAAACCAAAAGCATTATATAACAGATAATTCACATACTTTGATAATATAATATCAGTAAATGCAATACAGAGTTAATTATTTATTTGTATGATGATAATTCATAAAATGCACCTATCAATGATAATATATTGATATCTTCAAAACTTGTTTTTTTAATTTAGACATGTTGATTCTAACTAGCTTTAACTAGACTAATTAACTAGCTTATCTAATTTGATTTTATCTAGTAAATTGAAAAATTTGCATTTAATCAGAATTAATAGCAAAAATGACTCCAAATGAAGTCAATAAAATCTACAAAAATCCATCAAAATCTAATACAGGCTTGCAAATATATTTGATACCTATCATATAAATCGAAGCCCCACATTGGGTGCCAATTGTAACCTTATGTAAAAATGAGAGAGGGAGAAAGAGAGATAAGAAGGAAATAGAATAAAAAAGAAATAATAATAAAGATAAATGATGAAAATGAAATGAGAGCGGCCAATTGTAACCTAATAAAATAGAGAGAGAGAGAGAGAGAAGAGGAAAATAAAATAAAGGAGAGAGAAAAATGAAATGAGATAATAAAAAAATGACATGAAAAGAAATGGAGTAAAGGAGAGAAAGAAATGAATTGAGATAAAATGAACTATAAATTAGAGACTCTAAACAACTTGGCTCAGTGGGGTTACAATAAGTTTAAAGAAAAGAGATGATGATCCAGAGATGTATAATCAAATAAAGGTCAAATCCAATACTGATAAACTAAAACTACTACAGCTTATTGATATTTTAATAAACCATATAAAAGATTAACTAAAATCACTAATGAATGCTTACCATATTAGTCCTACCAATAGATCATACACTCTCTGAATAAGATTAATGATGCTTTGCTTTAAAATATTATCTTATAGAATTATATTTACTAATACAAGAAGAGTAAATAACCTCAGAGATTTTAAAACTAAAACTCTTGTGTAAAATTAAAGTTTAAGTTAAGTTGCCTAATAAAGAGTTACTGTAATGAATAAATGACATCTTAGCTGACCATATGATAATTATAATATGTTCAATCTTAAAATAGTAAAACAAATATTAATTGATAAAATTTAATGAACCAATTAAAATTTAACTAATAATGGCCTATTATCTAAGATATTACTTGAGCAAAGAAAAGAGCAAGGGTACTTTTAATGCCTTTCCATACTCATAGACAACCACTAAAGACCTCAAATGCAAATGGATTAGAATTCTTTAAATATATAAGATTTAAGATGATGATGGATGATATGCAGTGAATATAAGATAATGTAATGTTCCACCTTTAAAATAATATTAATTAAAATATTCTTCTAAAGTACTAATATTGTTAATCTGATATTGCATAATCTTTAGTCTGAAGAGATATACTGATAATTTGAAAAAAATAAACTTTTACTTAAGTATTTAACTATGTATCTGCTATAATGCAATTATCTGTATTTGTGATTCAATATAAGAATCATTTACTTCAACATAGCTTTTAATTTTTAAGACAATATCAATTGTATTTAATTAACTTAGAATCTACTTGCAAATGTCTGAATTGAAGATTCATTAAATTTAAAAATTTAAGATTTTGTGAACTTGGAACCCAAGACAATAATATATTTTCATATAAAAGTAAAACAAACAAACAAAACTTTTGAAATAATAATAATTTAATTTATTAATAATGAGAAGAAATGTTTTTTTAAATATAGTGGAATACAAACAGTGCCAATACTGCACTAAGATTTTATATAATTATTTGGACTAATTAATAACATTATAGTGTCATCTACTAATCAGAATGACACACACAACTATGTTTATATTGGAAACCTAAGCTTAATTTTATACTCCTCAACTTAACAAATGCTAAATTGGAGTATGCATATTCAACAATACTTTCGAAAATATCATCACTAGTTTCACATATATAACTAATATCACAGCTAGATATATATTTATATTAGGTTAAGCTAATACTAAAATTAAACTAACTTAAATGTATGGGACAATCATTCATTAGAGATCAGTTATACTTTTTTAAAATAACTTTAGTCCACATAAAATTATTCCCTCAATGTTTTAAAGATAATGATATAACAGACTTACAAATCCAGCGGCGAAATTCTGGATGAAAATATTAAATTATTATGTGTGAATTGCCACTTATACCATATGCATATTTAATATACTTTAAAATAAATATAACTTAATGTTGGTTAGCTTGTGTGTGATAAAACTATCATAGCAACACAATTCAAACATTGATATACCTATGAGCCTTAAATTAGCTACAACTACCTGAAGAAATACATTTCCTCAAACAAGCATATCTTGTCATCACAAATCTAAAACAAATGCAACATCACCTACTGTGGTGGAATTAGCATTTAGTCATCATGAATGATAGGCAAAAATATAAAGATACTAGGCTCCTCAGAGCTGGAAAAGAATATGGTGGCTTCCAAAAATACCTAACTTTGAGGCAAAACAAAGATGTCTGGTATTCATCTTCCGTACATCTGGGAACAAAAACACCCACCAGAAAAGCACAATCCTCTCATGGGATTTCCAATGCCTATAAATGTGATTATTATCACTGAAAAATACAATATAATAACCCTCTTTTGGGGACAAGCACTATCAAATCATGGAAATACAATACAATAAGGATGGAGGATACTCTCGACTCCATAAACATATTCAAAAATTATAAACTAAACCTAATTCTTGAGGCTACCAAATTCTAACTAATTGCAAGATATATACTTCACTTAAACTAACTAAGTTATTTCCAAGAAATTTATAAAATATAAAACGTATATCCAATGTTCAAACCAACAAAGCAAACTATGTGTCAACTGACTATTGTAGAAAATACTTTAAACTTAAATGCATATAAAATTCTAGGCAAGGCACAATGCACACATAACAAAATATTAAAGGCTAAAAATATTTACTAGTGGACTTTTAAAATTTTAAATTAAATGCAAGAATATTTACTTCTCGATGAATATAAAATATTTGTAATTATTCTTAATATAACATTCATAAAACAAATGAATGGATATTCTCTGATAAACTTCTTTAGTAAATTTGAAATAAAAATTGAGTAAAACATCCCATTTATATAAAAATAAGACTGTGATATTTAAATCTCTATGATAAAATTATTAAATAAAAACTAGCTAGTGTAATGCTTGATAAATAAACTAAATCTACTTAAGAATGGCAAGAAACATTTGCTCATTCAGATAAACCTATTTCGTTTTAAAATTATAACCCTAGTTTACCTGTATATTTATGCAAAAAGCGTTACATAAAAATTTAATAGCATAAATATTTTTATGGTTTCATTCTTTTTTTAACCAATAAAACAAACAATAAAAAAAAAATAATACATTAATTCAAGTTCATATTTCGGCTCCGTGATGATTTTTCCATTTCATAATGTGTAGACAATTTGTCCAGGTTTAAGATATCTATTTGAATTCGAAGCTTCACTAATACATTTATATACATGGTAATCATTTCCAAACGAAAATGTTCAGTAGTTCTTTATACAAACACGTTCACTTTCTTTTATCTTTAAAGATAATTTTTAAATATTAAAATAATAAAACATCGTAAGCATAAACATAAGTTGGCACTGGAAAATAAAATATTCAACTGAGTAGCATAAGTATAATAGGCATAAGTATAAGTAAAATAAGCCAGCGTTGAAAACAATAAATTCTTCAGCTGAGTACATGTTTTTTTTATATTTATAATCCTAGGTTCAAATGCGGAATAATTATAATATATCTATTTAGTTAACTTCCACTTTTCTTCTTTAGATAAATGCATTTTTTTTAAATAGAGCTCTTTTTTTTTTAACAAATTTCCTTTTATTTATTTTTAAAACATAAGAGTAGACTTTATTTATAATTAAGGATGCTCCTTGGTTTATGTGCTAAGATCAACGGTCATAAAGTTGCTTATAAGT
>JAQFVV010006405.1:54803-157303 GCA_028023455.1 Epiperipatus broadwayi
TTGATTCTACATCGTGTTAGATTTAGCTAGAGCTGAGATTTGCAATATTGCAAAAAGAAGCTAAGCCTTCCTAAAAAAATAATTTTTCAAAGAAAGAGAAGACAAGCATTAAATAATATAAAATCGGACAAATCAATTGTTGTACTTCCAGTTGATAAAGGTAATGCCACAGTTGTAATGGATCGTGACATTTACCATAATAAAATTTTAGATCTGCTTAGTGATAAAACTTATAAACTATCAAAAAGAGATCATACTACATATTTGGAAAAACAACAAAAGCTATTATTAATAAATCACCTATTGAAACAGAGATAAAAAATAAAATAATCCTCGTGAAAAAATCTTGTGTCTGTCCAAAATTTTATGGACTTCCAAAAATTCACAAACCAGATAATTCCTTCGTCCAATAGTAAGTGCAATAGGTTCTCCAACTCATATTTTAGCTAGATACTTATCGGATTTCATGAAACCTACAATCCCATCTATTAAATCATATATTAAAACTCTCTTCATTTTATTTCTGTTTTAAAAGTTTAAAAATTAATGCTAGTGACATTCTGGTCAGTTTTGATGTCGTTGTCTTTGTTTACAAACATTCCAATTGATGAAGCTTTAAATATAATCTCACAACGTTGCAATTTACCAGACCATATTATTGCTTTGATTAAACATTGTCTCTTAAATACATATTTTGTATACAATGGACAGCATTACAGACAAGTTTTTGGTACTCCTATGGGCTCACCTATCTCAGGAGTAATAGCTGATTTATTCATGGAATATATAGAAACTCGTGCTTTAGAATCATCATCTTTAAAACCTCTCATTTGGCTCAGATACATAGATGACACTTTTGTCATATGACAAACATGGAAAAAATACATTAGATGATTTTTCTTACATTTGCTAATATGCATCCATTAAATGACAATGGAGACAGAGTCTAGATGTAAACTTCTTCTTTGATGGCCCTAGTCACTTAGAACAACAATGTAAGTTATCTTTTTCAATTTAAAAGATACACAGACAGATATTTACATCATCTCATCATCACCCAAACTCAGATGTTAGTTTCTGCAGCCAAAACCTTTAACATAGAGTAATTAATCTTCTTTGACGACACACATCTGAAAGAAGAAATAAATCATGTTTAATAAAGTTTTTATTAGCAAATAGTTATAATTACAAATTATAAAAAAGCCTTGTTTAGGCCCAAAATAGACAAAATAGAACAAAAAGATGATAAGTCAGTTATTAGGATTTGGGGTCTTATATAAAAATAACCACAGACAGTATCGGATTTTATATTGAAAACTAGCTGCAAGAGAGATATAGCATTTTCAAGCTCACCAAAAAGATCAGCAATATAATAATTCAAGCCTAAGGACTAACCTCTGAATCTTTATGGTGTCTATCAAAATCATGTAAAAATTCAGAAAAGTTTCTTACATAGGTATTATTAATCATGACTAAAGGGGTACGAGAAATATACGTACTAATGCAAGCTAAACAACAATCATCATCATCACCACGGCACGACACTATAGATTCAGTCATTAAATATTTTCAGTACCTGAGACCTTCATATCCAGATGACAATTCTACCAATGCAAAATCTTAGAAGTTTACTAGTATGCACTAAAAGTGGCTGTAGATTGTATCAATAAGCTGACGATACGTAAAACCTCTCCTATTTGGAAAGATTTCTTGGAAAACATTTCTAAATTTAACATTTTCTTATTATTGAAAAATAGATTTTTTAGAATGTTTTATCTAAACTATGATGTAGCGCCTCATAAATCAGCTCTTTCACCTTTTATAACTCTGTGATGCAGCTTAGTGGACCAAGTCGAAACGTCATATTGAAGATGAAAGTTTTGAACATTTAGAACCTGCAAAATGTATTTTATATATTTAACCTGCAAATCTTTCGTTTAATATCATTTAACTTCACTTTTTTGGATAATGCAAACAGTTTGTATATTGAAAGAACGAGTAAAGAAGTAAGTATTTTGTAATGTATCTTTTTTGTTAGCGTGCAAAAATCGCAATCATATACCACTTGTTGTAAAATTGTGTTTCACAAGAACAATTATAATGTTAATAAAATCTTATTAAACTAGCAATATTATACTAAACCTTTAAGGAAGAAACCGAAAAAATTAGACAAATGATATAAATATTGTTACATATTGATGTTTATTCTTTAGCAACAAAACATATCCTTTACTATTCAATCAGTTGATCAAGAAAAGTTTTGATCGTTTTAAAGACTTAAACTTTAATGCTGTGCCAAAGGAAAACTGCAATGCTACTTGTAGCACAATGCCTAAACATTATGGGATCCAAATCAAAAATCGTTTCAATTTATCTGAAGAAAGTCTTTCACAGATTATACCTGGTTTTAGAATAGGTTTTAATTTTGCTTTAACACCTTCTTTGATACTCTTTGAGAAAATTGCCTGTATTGTTGAATCAGCTCTGATAAATATGATTCGATATCAGCTGATTTGAATATAGCTTAGATTTGTAACATTTTTAAAAAAGCCAAGCCTCTAAAAATAATGCTTCAAAGAAAGAAGATAAGTATTAAATAATATAAAATTGACAACATCTATTGTTGTACTTCTAGTTGATAAAGGTAATGCCACAGTTGTAATGGACCATGATATTTACTATACTAAAATTTTAGATCTGCTTAGGTGATAAAACTTATAAACTATCAAAAAGAGACAGTTACTACATATTAGAGGAAAAACAGTAAAATGGTGATTATTGGTAAATCATCTATTAAAACAGAGATAAAAAATGAAACAATCCTCTCGGAATCTTTATGTTTGTCTGCAATTTTAGGACTTCCAAAATTCACAACCCAGATAATTTCTTCGTCCAATAGTAAGTGCATTAGGTTCTCCAACTCATATTTTAGCTAGATACTTATCGATTTCTGATAAACCTCACAATCCCATCTATTAAATCAGTATATTTAAAACTTCTTCATTTTATTTCCGTTTTAAAAAGTTTAAATATTAATGCTAGTGTATCTAGTCTGCTTTTGATGTCTTGTCTTTGCTTACGAAACATTCCAATTGATTAAGCTTTGAGATATAATCTCACAACGTTGCAACTTTACTGCAGATCATATTATTGGTTTGATTAAACATTGTCTCTTAAATACATATTTTGTATACAATGGACAGCATTACAGATAAGTCTTGGTACTCCTATGGGCTCACCTATCTAAGAGTAACAGCTGATTTTATTTTAGGGAATATATAGAAACTCATGGTTTCGGGAATCATCATCTTTATAAACCTCTCATTTGGTTCTCAGATACATGATGACACTTTGTCATATGTGCAACATAGGGAATTATATTAGATGATTTTTCTC
The DNA here is from genome assembly GCA_028023455.1 of Epiperipatus broadwayi. Lineage (NCBI taxonomy): Eukaryota > Metazoa > Onychophora > Udeonychophora > Euonychophora > Peripatidae > Epiperipatus > Epiperipatus broadwayi. The sequence goes on from JAQFVV010006405.1 coordinate 58,200, forward strand.
TATATTTAAATAATATGCATCCTCATATTAAATTTACAATGGAGACAGAGTCTGATGGAAAACTCCCTTTTCTTGATGTTCTAGTCACCAGAACACCAAATAGTTTATCTTTTCTATTTACAGAAAGGATACACACACAGACAGATATTTACATTTCCATTCTCATCATCACCCAACCTCAGATAGTTTCTCTAGCCAAAACTCTTTTAAATAGAGAACTAACCTTTCTGAGATGACACACATCTGAAAGAAGAAATAAATCATATTAATAGTGTTTTATTAGCAAATAGTTATAATTACAAATTTATAAAAAAAGCCTTATTTTGTTCAAAATAGACAAAATAGGAAACAAAAAGATGATAAGTCAGCTATTAGGATTTGTGTTCCATATGTAAAAGGAACTACAGACAGTATTTGACGTATATTAAAACGCTATAATATAGATACAGCATTTTCTGCTCATCAAAAGATCAGCAATATAATAACTAAGCCTAAAGATTCAATCCCCTTGAATCTCATGGTGCTCCATCAAATCTCATGTAAAAATTGTAAAGCTTCTTAGCATAGGTATGAGCAATCATCTCATGAGTGTTAGAGAGAGATGAGCATGCTAATGCAGTTAAACAACACTCATCATCATCAGCACTCTCACTCCATACTATAGATTCAGGTCATAAAATAGATTTTTCTAGTACTGTGATCATATCCAGATGTGATAATCTCTACCAATGCAAAATCAGAGAGGCCATTGAGATACTTAAAAGGCCAGATTGTACCAATAAGCAGATGATACGTGCAAACTTCCTCCTATTTGGAAAGATTTCTTTTAAGTAACATTCTTAAATTTAACATTTTATGCTGATTGGTGGGATTTTTAATGTTTTATTCAAACCAGTGATTGCATGCCTCTACAACTGTCTTTCTACCTTTTTTATAACCTCTGTGGATGGCTTGTGTGACCAAGTCGAAACGCTGTGTATATTGGTATTAGAAAGTTTTTAACACGGATGAACCCTGAAAATATATATATATATATATATATATATATATATATATATATATATATATATATATATATATATATATATATATTATACATTGAAACTTTTGTCATAGGTAATCACTAATTAATGTCATATAGTTATAATTTAATTCTAAGATCTCTCTCCCCCTAATCACTGAGCCAAATAAAATGAAGTATTATGTGGTGTGGACATGAGTTGTGGTGGTTTAAGTCACCCTAGTGGTGAGTCTAGCAACCAATTAAGTGATAATCATTTGTTTTGGTTGTAATTTTATTGCATTGGATGTCTTGTTTGCCACAGGAAAGTCATATAGTTATAATTTAATTCTAAGATATCTCTCTCCCCCTGATCATTACAATATATATATTGTGCCCTTTTCTATAGGTCAGAATTAGCTCATCCTAACAAATTACTAAAAAAAATTTAAATTTAGGATATTTTCTCATTGTGTGGCAATTATATTGTATTGATAATATCTTAAAAGTACAATTTAAAGCTAAATAAAAATATGTAATGCCTAAAATTATGATATATAACCTTAAAACAGTTAAATAAAGCTAAAAGTATTAATTATATATGGTTGGAAAACCTGGCCATAGTAAATAGTGCAGCAATAGATGTTTAAAATATGTTTTAAAACTTGAATTTTAATAATTAAAACTTGTAATTAAATAAATGCTATATTTTAAAGTATAAATTATATCTAATAATTATATTTAATATATGTTTTAAAAAGTAATCTTTATGGTAGGAAAAGTTATATTTAATTCTATATTTTCCAAATTATTATTCCAAATTTTATATTATTATATTATTTATTTAATATAATAATTGTTGCAATTTATGATTTAATATTTGCAGGAAGAATTTGATACAATCTGTCTGAGTTGTAAGTGATGTTACTTGAATAATACAGCCATGCACACATGCTTGCTAGTATTTGTGTTAACAAAGTTCAAAATATTTTTAAAATTGCATTATAGAATTGGATATATTTATTTACCTATCACAAAATCAAATATTAAATCAGTCATTATAAAATGTTTTAAATAGTATCATAAAACGAATACAGCTAGTAAAAAATTAAATATTTTGTTTTAAAATAAAATACATAAATTAAATATAGAAGGTGGAATAAATTAATGAAATATTGTTTTTAAAAAGTTATTTTGAAATGTTTAATTAATTTTAACAAAGTATAATAATTGATTTAAGATTAACATTTTCAGTAATATTTTAAAATAATAATGAGTTATATTTTATTTTTTAAAATTAATTGTGTAATACTGTAGTAATATGCAAATTAAGTATCAGATGAAAAGCAAAAATCCACCTATAAGATGAAGTTTTTTGTAAGGTATAAATAGTGCTGCACGATTAATTCTAGGTGTGTGCTAGTAATTTCTAAAATTATACTTCTTTTGAAAATTTTATTTTAGTCAATTTTAGTGCTCTCATATAATATATTTTGCAAATTGATAGGATATTAATTTTTAAGTATTTGCAAAGAGAGCATAATATAAATAAATGATAATAAATTTTATTAAAAGGATGCAGTGCTAAATTTAAAGTTCCCTTTACCAGGATTTTCATCAAATCTTAATACGACTTCACAGTAAAAAATATGGAAATGCCAACAAATAATATGTGCTTATTTAAAAGAATTTTAAAGGTAAAATTCATAACTGTTAATATAATATTGATGGTCTTAACCATGATAACTATTTCATTAAGCAAAGAATTATATTGGACATTATGCAGAAAGCTTAACAGAAAAGCTAATTGTAAATTAAAGTTAACAATGCATTATTTTTATAATAGCGAGATAGTCATATTCAAGACCAATAAATAATATGATAATCTTATAATAAATTTTATGGAAATCAATGCTATGGAGATAAATATTTTATCTTTTTTGAAGAAAAACATTGTGAATATTTTAAAGAAAAAACTGTCATAAATAATATCTGAATGAATATTTTAAAGTGTATGTAATAAAACCTAAATTATATAATTTGAACAATAATGGAAATAACTATAATGGGATAATAAATAATAAATTATCCTGATGAATAAACCTATAGAGGAATGAATTTTAAAATAAGTAATTACTGAATTTATGGGAAACAATATTGTTAAAAAATTGTGCAAAAAGTTTTAGCCGGATTGTCCGAAGTCAAGTTGCTGGGATATAATGCATTACCGAGCCAATAAAGGATCCTATGGAATAGAAGCTTCGAGATATTAATTTTTAATATTATAGTTTTATTATTATTTTAATAATCATTGTTCTGGACAATAGAAACTATAAACTATTATTCTATAAACTTTTCCAGAAGAGATCCATGATTATTTTTATTAATTTTCCAAGATTTTAGACATCATCGTACTTTAATTTTTTTTTTATTATTCATTTTTAAACTTTGTTCATCGTGCAAGAAGGAGTTACAGTGCATGTGCCAAGTTCAGGGCAGTTGTTCATCATCAAGCAAGAAAACTTAGCAATGGATGGGAGTTTTAAATGCTCTTTGAGAGAATTTTTTTTAAAAAAAACTTTTGAGGAAAATAAAAAAAAACATTTGAACTTTATAAAGAACATTCGTCTCAATGTAGAAGATATACGCAATTATTGTCTTGATTTATTTTATTAACTCTCTTTTTTAAAAGTAATATTATTTAATAGAGTAGGTACATGAATATTAATTTAGTACTAATGATATTATAGTTTTTATAGTAAATAGTTTGATAATTTAAATAAGTTAACATTTTTTAAGTATGGAAGTATGGATGGATATCATATGTGCAATGTTTTATTTAATTGATGGACACAAAGACATCATAAGTGATTACAAGTTGATATCACTTAGGTAATAGTTGTGAATATTGATATTTTTATGATGTATATATTCTTTTCTTTTGCAGAATTGTCAAGGAATTATATTATATTGAAGTATAAATGTTAGGTTGTATGTATAATATTCATAACATTGCAAAAGTGGGAAATTATTCAGTAAAAGATCCATACTAGATATTGTTATTTTTTGTGTTTTCCGTTCTATGCTTCAATGTATGTTTTAAGGTAGCATATTGTAATAATATTTAAAGATATAATGTGTTAGAATAAATAGTAAGAGATATTATTTTATCGTAAAATTTGATAACAAAGAGATAGAAAAAATTGTATTATTATTTTTTTAAGTCAGAGTGAAGACTTAAATAGATTCTCTATTGTATTAGTAGTTATAATTAATAAGTGATGTATAATGGTGCAAGTTTAGTATACCAATTGTAAATAGTGTAAATAAATTGTTTTTTATTTTATTTGTTATAATAAAAACTTTGTTAAATTTATTTTCATAATTTGTGTATTCGGACTATTTTCTTTCCCATTATAATGCATAAGAAACACAGAATAATTGAATCAAACATAACATTTTGCAAAGAAATAAATAAAATATTAATTTAAGAATTCTAATATTTTCTTGGGATTTATTTATTTAAGAAATTACATTTTACATTATCTTATGGTCATAAGTTGAGTATTATAATAGTACATTAAATTATAAATGCTATCCATTGCCACACATGTATTTTTCAGATTATAAGATGCTACCACATATTTATTACGTTATTATATGAAAATAAAAGATTATATTATATTATTTTCTTATTATTATTATGGTGAATAAAAATTATAGTGAAGAAAGGATATATAAAATTAGTTTATACAATGAAGGATATATTATTATTATTATTATTATTATTATTATTATTATTATTATTATTATTATTATTATTATTATTATTATTATTATTATTATTATTATTATTATTATTATTATTATTATTATTAGTTAGGTGTGGTAGAGTATGACACGAAATCCCTATAGTTTTTAATTAAATAATTTTAATTTTTTTTTAAAAAAAATTTTTTTTTTTATTGTAAACGGCATGATATGTAGTTAGGATCACACAAATGGTTAGGTTAGAATATATATATATATATAGGGAATTCACCTTTATTATTAAAAGGAGGTTATTTTGACAACAGTTAATATTGTTGATTGTTATAGATATTGGGATTGTCTAAATGTTGAATAGTTTTCAATGATTATATATATATGTTGAAACAGAATATTTCAATATATATATATATATATGTTGAAACAGAACAGGTCCTGACTCTATGTGATAGTAGACTTGATAGATCATCACAATGGGTGAGAAAGCACATCTAGAATTTCTAAATATATCATTCCTGGTAGATAATGTATTAATACGCAAACGTGTGTCAAAATCTACCTGTATACTCATTTCCTTTCTTCATTTTGAATTTCCATTAGTCCCAGAATTCAAACTCAGGAAAAATATGCATAATATTCTACTTCAGAGTATATCAATATCACTATTTATAATGTGGGCGTATGTGAGAATATGTGAGAGTATGTAACAAATTGAGAACTGAATATAGAAAAAATACAAATGAGAGTCTTTAATTTAAAATCGTATATATAGCAAATTTATTTACCATTAACATAATTTAGGCAACTACGTTCTAACAAAAATAAATCATTATTTAGATATCAATGAATATTATTTGTTTATTATTGTAAATCTTTACTGATCCAATCCCTTTTCCCTTCAAAAAATAATCATTTAATGTCACTACTGACAAAGACATTTGAATTATAACTTGTGGTTATTTATGTTTACACTTTCTTGTTAATGCAACTTTACAAAATTGTAATTCATTATCTCCAATAAATTGATTGATTTGTTCATATCAATCATGTAGTGAAGACCTGGAGTTCCCTCATCTATTGTGGTTCGTTATTACAGCAGGAAAGACCACTCTCACTAGAGAAAATTAATCATATATACTGAAAACAAATAAGTAAATAATGAAATGATTAGTGATAACAAACAAATAACAGTGTCACTATACAAGTGTTGGTATTTGATATATAATAGGATAAAATATTATCTCTCCCCTAGGAGATGATTCTAACTATTCACAAGAAAGTTCACACCTGGACCTATATTTTACTTCAATTTACAATGAAGCTAATAATCATTATCCCTTCTCTAACATATTAATAATTTACATCCTCCCTTTAGTCTGTAATAATGGAAAAAATAAATGAGACATTTATTAAGGTAAATGAAAAAAATATGTTGTCAACCTAAAGATCAATTAAGAATCCATAAGAAAATTGTCCTAAAAGGATTATAACTGTCTTCATTAATCCATATCAATGTTTCAGATGATCTGCTCTGAGATGTTGAGTTTATAGCTTCACATTTAATAAAAAAAGTTACAGCTCCATGAGTGATGACTTCCTTCCACTGATATCACTTCAAACTTAGCAATGCATGGTTGTATGTGTTGCTATAAATATATTTAATAATAGTTCTTGATTGAAAAGCAAGACATTTATTGTTAGATATCTCAAGTTAAAGTTGATCTACTCTAAGGCTTAATTTGAAAACACTCTGGAGATGCTGAATAATTTAAAGCTGTTTTTGAGGTTTTTAATGTAGAATCCCTTAGTTGGTTGAGTTTAGATACATATGCCTTTAATTTAGTTTTTATCAGTATCCTAAGAGCTATTTTTGTTTAATGTTTTCACTTTGATTGTGGCAGACTTTTCTATTTGAACTGCAAGTTTGATTTTTCCACTCAAAATTTGTACATGTTGCTTAGCCAATGAGAGTTTTTGGTCTGATTTTCAAGAAGAAGATCGTTTATATCTTTTTCAAATCACGAAAATGACGTTGTTCAATTTGGACTTGAATTTGATGTTTTGAAACCGCAGGTTTGTGTTCATGCGCTTGATTAATTATTTACGGCATTTGTTATCGTTCATACATATATATGATCAGTTAATGACAATAAAAAATGTGTTATTTCTTTCTTTTAAGTATGGTTTTTTTTTAATTTTCTTGCTTGCATCTAAATCTGATCATCTTTTACTTGTATTGTAGTAATATGAATGAATTAAGAAACAATTGTCAAGAGGCTTTTAAGAAAGGTAAGTATCTATATTTTATGGTTTATTTTATAAAACGTATTTATCATAAAAATAAATTAAATGTTTAATTGTGGAAACAATTAATTGTTTCTCAGCTAGCTACAGTGCTTGTGTCTACTTTTATTTCATTTTTTTTTTGTAATAAAGTTTAATAGATTTGCATTCTCATTATACATATAGTTTGTTTTCTATCAAAGGTAGAAAATGTTGTTATGGTGGGTCTTGTGTTGGAATTAGGCAAGAGTGCTTTTAATGGTTTTGGGGGGTGTAAGACTGCATTATATATATATATTATAACGATCGAAATGAAAGTGAAGATCGAATCTAACCGCAAAACGATATCTGCAACTACCCGGGCGCCATCTAGGCATTTGAGCCTAGAAAAATTTATAGAGTAGGCAGATACGCGCTGTTAAGATTCCACTTTATTTAAATATTCCGATCGTTAGCCCAAGTCACTAGCTCAGCGGAGACGCAGAGATAAAAATCTATAAATTTTATATCTTAAATATCAAAGAGTAAAAGCCACTGCCAGAAATTAACATATAAAAATATTTATTTACGCACATATAAAATAATATTTAAATTTTGAGGAATAAGTTTAACATTTTAGATTTTTATATTAACTTTTAATTTTACATTTAACTAAGTTTCAATGAGTTTAATTATTTTAGATAGTCAAGTATGAATAGACTACATAGATCTGCATTTGAAAAGAAAATATTCTTCCCTGATTTAACCTTAGGCAACAAATTTTGCAACCAAATTGGCGCTAATCCATCTGATACATTCATGTATTCAATGTAGCATGATACGACAACACAAAATACTACATTGTCAGGAATGGACATCTGAACAATAAGTAGAAATAGAGAAGACATTGACTCTCCACCAATAGGAATGTGACATCTGTTGGCAAGTAGAACAATAAACAAAAGGATGTGTGGCGTATATCTATAATCCTTAAACAAAAGGATGTGTGGCGTATATCTATAATCCTTCCCGTAGCGGACCTCATACTACATCTACTAATTACACAAATATATCCAATCCATTGAACCAATTCAACTACGAAATGAATAACCTAAGATTACCCTCCCTTAATACAACTTTACAAAACTATATAGCCATTCACGCCCGACTTAATTTTAACATTTAAATACGTTCGCACAGATTTGTTTAAAAATTTTGGGTATAGATCGATTACATAGATCCCACGGTCAAAAACATTTCAAAATAAACATAAACGATCAAAATACAAAATTATTGATACCGACAATCGCAGAGGGAAACTTATAAGTAACCCAATAGTATTCACCATAAGATACTTGCGTTGTCACCAATAACTTAAAAGACATCCGAATAAATACATTTTAGATACTCACCGTAAGGTATCATTATTTATCGAATGTCTATATATTTTGATCAAATATGAAAACCAAAATATAATTAACCGCAAACGAATCCATGCAAGCGTCTATAAACAACTTAAATTTCATACATTTAAATAATCTTTACAATAAGAAAAAAAAAAAAAAATGGAAATGATGTTTATCAATCGGAAAACATAAAATTAAACATTATTAATTTGATTTAAAAACTTACAAAAGTCAGATAAGAGTCCGTTTTAACATTTCAGTTGGCTTGTTTATCAATTTGTAAAACTTGACGAAAGTTCTTAATTGATTTTAACAATTGTTCATTTCATATAGCTTATGGTAGAAGAGTGCAGGCCTCTGCTTTCAATTCCTGCGACGTCTCCGTTGGAAGGTAATGTTCTGGAGATGGCAATAGCTGGTTCAAGGTATCACAGTCTTTTTATTTATTTTTTTTATATAGAGTGTGGTATGTGCGTCATACCACATCTCTCAAACACACAATGCTGGAACTGTCAGAAAAAACTGTATTTCCCTTTTTATATTATCCACAAGGATTCAATGAACAAAACGTCACTGTTCTGTTTTTTCGTTATGGTCCGGGCCTTTATTTGCTTCCATTGGTCAAGCTAAAATCTCTTTCTTCTCTTATCTAACCTTTCATCTGACTTTTTAATTAAACAGCTTTTAGATAATTAATAAACAATCATTTTCATTTACAGACCACAGGAATTAATCAATACCTGTTCTTATTTTAACTTACGTTATTTTTTTATCAAAATATTTTTATATTTCAATCTTATATTTTTTTATTAAAAAAAATACGTTCAAATACTTTTTTTTTTTGTTTATGAAAAAAATATTTTTAAAGTTTAGCATCTGTGCGAATATATATATACATTTAACAATATTTTAATTTTAGCGTTTAGTTTTTTTACTTTTATTTGCGAACTTTTAAGTTTTTATTTTAAATTAATGTAACGACATATTTATATAACATTACAATATATATATATATGTGTGTGTGTGTGTGGGTGTAAAATTAGATATGTCATTACATATATTTTACAACAGTATATAGAAAATCACCAACTATTATAGTGATAAATCTTTGGTAAAAAAAAAAAATATTTATTTTGCTGAGCCTATCTTTCAAATTGTAAAAACATGACTATTATGAACATTAGCAAATACATTAGAATATCTGCATACATATCAACATAATTAATTCTAAGAACTCCATACATGTAAAAGTCAATAACATTCTTCTTAACAAACACTAGTCATTTAATCTAATGGCATATCCAACTGCTAGGTCAATTAACACATGCAAATATGCTAATCTATGGTAATCACTGACTAGTCTGATTTATGTTTGTATGCATGCAAATCTCTTAAAGCATATCTAATGTCCACTATAGTCATGCTTTAATAAAGATATGCTTTATCAAAAGCCTGGTTCAGCAAAGTATCAAATATTGTTTTGTATCAAAGATTTATTACTATAATATTTGAGAATTGTCTACATATTCTAATATAATATATTTCATTACATATTATCAACGATATATATATATAATATTTAGAATAAAAGCATATTTCATATACTAGGAGTTATAAATGTAATTATAGGGAATTTAAAATATCAAAACTTCAAACTTTAATGAAGAAGTTTCAATCTAGTCCATTCTCCGACTCTTCAGCAATGCTTACCATTGAAAATCTGATGATGGAACACCCAAATCCCTTGTTGATGCCAATATTATTGCCATGCCTATGTTGACTTTATGTCATTCGGAAACCTCATGTATCCCTGTGTAATTAAATAGACCATGTCGATTTAAATATACAGAAGTTGGATAGTTAGGAATCAGACTAAATCTGTAATATTTGAAATACATATACTTGAAGTTTAAATGGCAATAATATTGTTATCAACATCAACAAGGATTTGCGTGTCCATCATCAGATTTTCAATGGTTTGTTGAAGAATTGGAGGGTAGAGTAGATTGAAGCCTGTTCATTAAAGTTTGAAGATTTTCTATCTTAATATAAACTGAACACTGATTGTATATATGTGTGGGAGATGGTAATCTAGTCCAACTGATGGGTGCTGGTTCAGCATAAAATATGTACATTTGAAATCATTTATTTTTTTCACATATGTGTGGTCATGTGTATTGGTTGTATGAGATTGAGTGGATAGCTGAGTGGAACTTGAAAGTCTATGTTCAAATCCCATAATATATATATATATATATATAAACAAAAAAAGACTTATAAATCCAATAAATAATATAATATTTCAACCAGAGGACTGCTTTTTATCAGAAAGAAAAAATACATATATATATAATTCCAGTGCATATTGCTATACTGAAATAAATTAATGCTTAATATTTAATAATTAATAATTAATATTTAATAATTTAATGCTTAATATATATATATATATATTATAACAAAACCCATACCTCTCACTAGACAGGTGTACACTACCGAATATATATCTACGATGCATCAATATACGTGCCTACATATTTTTATTTAATTAAGTGGTTTTGACCTAAAATATAATTATTCAAAACTTATGGATTCATTCTTGCAACTGTAATATATCCCCAATGTGTATTTATGGTCATCTGAAGGACACCAAGTGCCAATCTTATACTAATATAAGAATTACGTGAAGTGGATATATTGCCAACAAGAACACTATTTACATAATGTGAGAGAGGTTTTGACCATCAGTTAGCTCAGTCTTATGGTCAGGTGGCATCACAGCCGGGAGTAGCCACGAATGGGGTTAAGAGTTTTTTCTTTTTTTTTAAACATAAGAAAAAATAATAATAATAACTAAATAAATGGATTAATAAATAAATAACTAATTCAACACTCTAATTTCTTTGTATATATTTTTTTATATTATAAAACAATGTATTTATTACTCTGTCATTTCAAATCACACACATACTTCATTCTTTCCAAAAGATCTCTCATATGTAACTCAAGTAGTGAAGATCAATACTATGAAAAAGTTTGTATCACATGACTTCCGACACATTACTTTATTATGTCCATAATGGAACGAGGCTTTAAGGAAACCTTATTAAATTAGTTCATACATCACCTTCACTTATTATCGTAAGTAAAAAAATTCCTTTTCATAAAGGAAAATAAAAATCAGTAATTAAAGTTCTTTACCTGACTCTCCCCGGGAAAGTAGTAGAAGCACATTTATTTATTTATTCAAGAGTTCCATTCCACGGGTAAAATCAAGCAATTCAAGGCAAAGGTTTGAGATCTTCATGTCTGTTGGCTGACAAGGTTCATCTTGGTTCCATGTTGGGAATTATGTGTTGTTTCAAGGCATCGGGTTTTATTGGTTGAGGCAGCTGCAGCAGGTTGGAATTAGGGGTTTGAATCCGATGCGGCCTTCTCTTATCCCAACATTTCTTTTGAATTTGCCATTATATAAGCTAAATATTTAAAACCCTTTTAGGTGTTCACAGTTGTAGCTCTGCCGGACCAAAAACCAAATGCATTCTGGGTGGCTCACTTTTATAGCCCCCTCCATTTGTTCTAGAAGCTTCTTTTTTTATCTCTCTTCCGATTTTCAATGTGGACTAACCAGATCTGTTAGACATGTGAAAACTCGTGTCATAGCTTCTCTTGTATATAACAGAAAAATGGAATCTCATTCTGCCGGAAACCTCTAGTTTTTTAAGCGTGAAACAAAATCTCATTTCTCTCTTTTCCTTACTTAATCCATTCATACACACATTTGTCACATGCACATTTATCATTTCAAAATGACAGAGTCCCTCCCCCTGCATTTGTGTATGCGTAACCACCACCACATAATAAAAAAAAATTAAATATTATATATATCTACGCCTACATATGTTTACCGATTAAATAATATTATTTGTGATTGGGTTCGAACCCACTCTGTCAGAATATATATATATATATATCATTGAAACAAAAATAAGCATAGTAATTATAAAAAAGTCTTACCATTGGTAATAAAGCTTTTATTTCATGCTCTAAATTCCACTCACATTTTAGAGTTGGTTGTAAAACAGTACTTAACCCACCTTCACATGATTCTGCAAACTTATGGAAAATCAAACTGCTTAGAAAAATTATTAGTACTAATAAATATTAAAATATACTGGCCTTAAAAGCAAAAATTTAATTTTGTTTAACAACTAAAGCTAATAACAACTGGGGAATCAATTAATATCCTATACACACATCTTTAATTTATACTATAATTTAGAAAATTTAACAAATAATTTGAAAAATTAAATAATAAAACACAAGTAATGATATTCTAAATATAATTATTAATCAGTATATTATAGTATTTAAAAATAATAACTCCATCACAGTAATATATAATAAACTAAATATATTAACATCATGTCTTATATACAGAAAGTGTTATGAACTTTAAATATGGGTGCAATGCATATTTAATGTATCTATTATTTTATTCATGTAAGAAAAAAACTCCATTTATTTTATTAGATTATAATATTGTAACCAAATGCCTTTTTTTTTCAAAATTACATATTACATATTATTTGCATATTTATTAGTGTAAAAATTCCTATAGATTAATATTTTTTCTATACAGAGATTAACAAATCAATTGCTGATCTATTATGTTAAAAGTCTCACTTATTTTTTCAAAAAGACAAAAATAATTTTACTTATTTTTTTAAATTTGATTTACTCTTACAATTTAAAATTACTAGTTGAAAAAAGTCTGAAGATGTCAGTATCATACAGACCTTTTAGCCAATGACAATAGCCAATTTAAATGATAATGTCCTAAGGAAAGTAACCTTAGATTTTAATAGAAATGAGAATTTCTGATTGGAAAAACATTTTACTGAAGCAGAATAAAACAAAATTTTGCACAAAATTAAAAAATGTAATTTTCAGTAATTTGTTCACAAATTAAAGATTGTATACAATATTTTGTAGAAGATTTCTTTTAAACTAAAAACTTATGAAAGCAAAAAGATGTTCATTGAGAAGACATATTTTTAAAAATACAACTCTTAAAATGTTTGCTATAACAAAATAGAACCAATGTTCAATGGATAAACTAGAATTGCCTTTGTCAAAACAATAAAGAAATTATTTTTAAAAATCTTAATAAAAATAAATATTTTATCTTTTAATATGTTTCTTGATTTGATAATAGCTAATTCTAAATTTATCTGTTTTAATAACTTACAATTCAAATATTCTATATTTCATTCAATAGAAAAATTTCTTCAATGATGCCATCTGCCATTGTTATAAATAAGATCTTCATTTAGAAATTTATTTTCATATTTTGTAATGTTCAAATTTATTTATGAAGTGCATAGATTGTATGAAATTAATATTAACATGTTGTAAATCAAAAGATTCCATTAATGTTAATGTATGTAAGAACATAATGGATATAAAATTGAACAGATTAACATCTTCACTCTCTCAAATCAAGACACTTTAGATTCACTTATATAATCAGAATTTAGGTTAAAAATAAGATGATCACTCTTATCTTTATAAAGTCTCTATCTTGTATTTATGTTTGATAGTTTTCTTTGTACTAAACACAACACCATCATGCTATTATAAAATCAGTAAGCTGCATATGTTAAAAATGTGAAATCATTTCTCTTTAATTTTCATATTTTGTAACCTCAAGTATTAATTTTGACACTGTTTATGGCTTGAAAGCTTATATTATCAATATGTTATATAGAAAAAAGGTTTAATTTTAAAAATTAAATGTTCAATTATGGAGGAATTTATACAAAAGCCTCACTAGATTTATTCAAAATAGAAAGATGAAGTTGTCATTTAAACAGGTTAAAGCAGAGAGTGTGAACATTAATCAGTTCAATTATTTATTGTAAGAGATTTATTAAACAGGTTGATTTTTAAACTTTCTAACAAACATTTAAATAATGTATGTAGTACAAAAATCACAATGTGGACATATATATATATATATATATATATATATATATATATATATATATATATATATATATATATATATATATATATATCTTCATGATTTGAAGACATTACATGTCTCAAACTGATAGAAACATGTTTGATAAATGCAGATGCTAGAGTTAGTATTTAGATCTAGTTTCTAGTCTTCCAAACCTTCACTGACATGATCCAACTAGCTCAAAACCATGGTCTGGAGGTGGGAGACAATGAAAGATATTGAATTTTATCTCTCTTGGCATTTATGTAAACAAAGCTTGTTAGGAGCTCTTGGTAAAGCTCCATCTAGTGATCATAAAATTGAAGGTAAAAGCAAGTTATGAAATTTATAACTTGTTTTGTTTATCATAAATGTACCCATGAAGGTTTTTGCAATGATATATATTGCAGAGGCTTTTACTATATTGTGAAATTGAACTGATTTCAGACCCATATAGCTATCTAGTTTGTTAAGCTGGATTTGAAGACATTACATGTCTGAGAAATTTCATGCTTTCAAACTGATAGAAATGTGTTTGATAAGTGCTGATGTTAGAGTTAGTATTTAGATTTAGTTTCTAGTCTTCCAATCCTTCACTGTTGTGAGCCAACTAGCTTGAAACCATGGTCTGGGGGTGGGAGACAATGAAAGAGATATTGAATTCTATCTCTCTATGTGTTTATGTAAACAAAGCTTGTTAGGAGCTATTGGTAAAGCTCCATCTAGTGATCATAAAATGCAAGCTAAAAGCAAGCTATGAAATTTATACACATATTACACTGGAATAACAGTTAAGAATTACATAATTTTGAATTTAATTTTTTTATTATAAATTAAACATTTAAAAAGATCTAATTAATAATTTATTAATTCTGATTTTGAAATTAAAACTACCATGTTTTATGTTTTGATAGATATAATGGTAATTATAAAATTACATTATCTATTTTGATTAGCATTTTTTTAAATTAAAGCTTATATAATGTAATTTGATGAAAATATTACAAAGTTGTTTTTCAAAGAATTAAAGTGAATTGAAAAGAGTCAATAACTTTTTTCAATCAAGATAAAGAAAACTTATTTTTAATTACTATATTATTCCCACCCTGATTATAAATAATTTAGAAAAAAGATTAGAGATTTTGCAGTTTTACAGATTATGATAGCATGATGATTATGAAGTTATAACTAAAGGCATGACATTTCAAGTCCAGCTGCTGCTTGTAATTCACAATGATAGTTTGGATTTATATGGAAGCAAATTCTAGCTTTTTTGTGGATCATTAGCCTGTATATATTGTGTACTAATCAGTATGTCTAAAGACTATCAAATTCTAGGCTAAATGGAACTGACTGTATATATGCCAACAGTTACCTGGCTTATACTGTTTCTGAAGATGGCAATAAGTCAGTCAACTGTTTAGAAAGTACCAGATTATCTAGAGAATCCATCAGCTTGCCAAAGAATTAATTTATATGTATACTGTTTATCTATATGTAGAGAAGCACAGATAATGGTATTGCATTATATATATATTATAATGGTCGGGGATGATGATGAAATATACAGTCTTACCGCATCTGCCGACAGAGCGCCACTAGGCTACTTTGAACCTAGAAAATTTATAAAGTCGACAGATACGTGCTGTTAAGACCGTGACCACCAGCCCAAGTCACTCAAGTAGATGCAGAAACTTATATATTTAATTAAACTATATTTTTAATAATAAAGAATAAAAAACAATCACTGAGTATTAATACTACAAAAAAAAAGATTTTATTTATGTATATAATTAATAACGCACAAACTTTTAAAAAATAATTTTTATAACACAGGAAGAAATTTGTTTTATTCTGTTTCATTATTATTTTATTTGTTTTTAACTTTTAATTTTAAATTTTAGAAATGTTGAGTATAGATGAGCTACCCAGACCATGCACTTAAAAGACTTTCAAACAATTGATTCCGGGTCAAAAGTCCGCAGCCACACCAATGCTCGCTTCCAGATATATATCAGCAACCAATGCAATATGAACATGTTAGCATAGAATCATGTGACAGGAATGTGCATCTGAACAATGTGATATTATTAGAGAAAACATGAGCTTCAACCAGTATAGGAATGTGCTTTTATCTGGCGAAGGAATCATGTATGTAATGGTAAGAGAAAAACTCTGTGTATGGATGAGAGAGTGGTCTTATCTTGCCAACTTATCTTCTCAATCCATAGAACTGGAATGGGTCAATGGTGCAGGAAATACCTCTGCATCCATTTCAATGATATGACTACCTCTCTTTGGGGTCATGCTTTCAGTTGGACTTGTAGCCCTAGGTGCTAACACACTTCACATTACATTGATATAAATGTCCATATATCTCTCCACCAGCATTGAGACAACTACAAAACAAATAGTCCAAAATCAAAAACCCCTTTAAAAGTAACATATTTAAACTAGTCTAGCAGCTATCTACACTCAACTAACATTTAAATCATTTTTATTAATTTAATTCAAAACAAAAATCTTTAGTTTAATTAAGGTTTTAAAATCACTTTTAAGATAACATTTATATTTTAACTTATTTTTTTTAATGCAAATTTATATAACCTGCTTTTCTTTTTAAATTTAATAATGCACAAACAACGATGTGTTTCTATTTTTAAATTTAAGTTTGCAATCACAAACCCCTACCCTATTACAAACAGATCTTTTTAGCATGAATAAACAAAAATAAAATACAATACATTTTGAAGAGATTACATTTTAACTTTATATCAGAGTTTTAAAATTGCAAAGTTTATAAAAGGTACAGAAAGTTCAGGTTTATTCAGGAAAGAAAGTTTATAGTTCATTTTTTAGACACAAATAAAATCCTAAAGATTTTAAGCTTAAGAGAGTTTATATTTAAGTTGATCATTTATAAATTTATACCTCTTTTTTGTCCTGTGCTTATTCCTTCATGACGAAGATCTAATTTACACAAGGGCCCTTTTCTTGCAGACGATGATGATTTATGTAGCTTTGTGAAGATGGTTCCAGTGGTTTGATCCTGGGATCCATGAATAGGAAAGCTACCTTTGGCCAGCCATACCAAAGGAAGCCCATTGATGCTGACTACATTCTTAGTGACGGTGATAATAGCTTTTTAAAAAATTTCTGCTTTCAACAAAAACAATTGAATTTAAAATTTTTATTTTCTGATTCTCTCCAACTAATTATTCTCTTTGGATTTTTCTTTTTATAGTCGTCGGGCACCTTATCTCTGGAATGCATGGATTAATCAAACATATTTCATTATTTATATTTTATTGGTTTATTCTTTGTGTCCAAGATAAGATTTTGGGTTTTCCACTGAGGTCTGTGTCTCTATCTCTGGGCAGGAACTCTTATCTATTTTGTAATCATTTTTTTTAATTGTCATTTTGCCTTAAGGATCTGTTTGTAATTTTTATATTTGAAAATTTAAAAAAATCTTCGCTATTATTAAAAAAAAAGGTTTTTTATTATATATTTTATTTAAAGATTAGAATCTTTGCTTCGATTCTATAATTTATTTATTTTTTTAAAGCTTATTTTAATACTTAATCAATCTAACATATTAATAAATTAATAATTCATTATTTGTGTATTTTGACAGTTTGTTTTTAATTCTGTATTAGATAAAAAAAGTTACTATTAAATTTGAATGTAATGCATATATATATATATATATATATATATATATATATATATATATATATATATATATATATATCCCGTTACAATATATATAAAATACAACTGGTGAGTTATTTTAAATAATTTCTTAAAAATTACAAATAAATTTATTCAACAAAAAATAAGCTGTGTGTGCAGTCTATTTATTAAAAGTGAAACTCTTTAGTGAAAATGGCAATTGTTAAAATCTCTAATTTAAAAGTAAAACAAGTAAATATTTTTTGGTTGAATTATAAGTTAGTATTTTTAATTAAACAAGATAAAAGAATTTACCAAACTGAATCTCATAATTTTTTTTTAAATAAAAACTTTTTTTACTATTAGAAATAAAGAAAGAATAGCTTTAATTCATATTGTCTATTTTTATATATACACACAGCCTACATGTACATTTATGTATTATTAAAAATGAAGTCAATTTGTTTATATGTCTATGACAATTTGAACATGTTAAATTATTATATAGCACATCTGAGTGCTTATATATATATATATATTGAACCGGATTCGAATATGTGCATTCGAAACACCGGCCTCTTAGGCAGAGAAGAACATACTCGGAGAGTATGTATGCCCAAACGATAGCTATAAAATATATAATTAGTGTTACATTTCCAGGACATAACTTCTTCTCGGCTGTTGAGTTCAACACCAAGTTCAAAGCACTTTTTTTTGTTTGTGTATAAACACGGGCGCCAGCTATCTATTCAAGGATGAATAAATAATGCACTTTGAGCAATGGCCACTAACTCAATGCCTAAATCCATGACTAGCTCAGCTGTTTGTAATCACTAATAGATTATACATAATTAGTGGTTAAAAGACTTGATAAAGAATTTGTTAAAAAGAATTGACCAACAAATAAAGTTTAATTTTAAAGACAATTTATTAACTAACATTTACTTACTAAATTTAAACATTTTATAATTCTAATAAAAACACACGCATATTTTTAAATTAACATTCTAAATAGTTTAAATATTCTTGAATATTTTCATAACAGAACACTGGGAATTTATCTACTTTGACTAATAATATTGATATAAGGATCACGCACATATTAACTCATGCACACACATAATAATGATAATAAAGGACTACATAGTATTTGAAATTTAATCACACACATCAATAGTTCATTTATGTATGATATAGAGTTCATATAATTAGACTCTTGAAAGATTTGTATGAATTAATGCAATGCAATGGCTATTACATTATAAACAAAATAAGCAAATGTTTTACCTAGGCTTTTGAATGTAGATTTAGCACTTTGTTTTCTTCTTGTTTGTTGTTTCTTCCAGTATGAATGGTTCCAGTATGAATGCTTCCAGACAGCTGGGATGTTTCCTTGATGAGTTTCCTTATTATTCACGATTATTACTATTGGAGACAATTAGATACTGACAGAGATTTTCTAAGATGTTAAGCTGACATTATTTCACGGGCAGATCTGCTGTTTTCTTGGACATCCAGGCTGGAGATAAACATGCGCTCCCAAGATCTTCTCAACACTGCATTTTGTTTGTTAACTGCTCAATTAATTTCTGAACTGCACTACTCAATTACTTTGTGAACTGATTACTGTCCAATAAAAAAAGTCTATTTATACCTGCGCCTTGCTGTCTTTCTGATATCTCTGGCAAAGATCTGTTGTCAAATTCCAATGATAATCATTTGATAAACGTGTTTTGGAAGATTGCTTAATTAGTAATAGCCATGCAATAAAATGTGTTGTTTTATTTTATTAATAGCCATTGCCATGGTTTTAATGATAATCTTCTTTTATTTCGCATACATTTTATTTATTTACAAATCACACATATATACGCACATATATACGCACATATATTTTTAATACAATTTACTATTTAGTTTTAACATTATTTTTTCTTTAATGAAAAGAGATTGGTATGTTTTTCTTTAACGAAAGATTATTTTAATAATATAATTTTAGATAAAATTATATGTGCCTATATCAATATAGGTACAATATATATATATATATATATGTGTGTGTGCGTATGTGTATTTTGTGTTTTTAACATTAAATTAATTGTGTATTGAGAAAATATAATATAATTTATTAAGTTTATTTTTTTATAAGTGACAGTGTGTGCACATTATGTTAAATTCATTATTAATCATGTATTATAAAAATGAATTTCATTTATAGGTTTATGACAATTCAAGTGTTCATAAATTATTATATCACATGTCTGAGTGCTTAAACATATTTGTAAATTACAAGGTAATAGTGGATTTCTTCTTGGTATTACTCAAAGTCAGATGGCTTAATTTATATGTATAGCCATATTCTGCAAACCTTAATTTCATTTTTATTGTTACAAAAAAAATTATATTTTATTGTTAAAATTATTACAATGAATTTATTTCATTCTAAAATATTATAAATTATTATTTGTTGTATTATATCTCTTGTTCAAAGTAATAGCTATAGAGTTTTTGTTCCTGAGCTAGATTCATGCATACTGGTCTGTTATATACAAGGGGTTATATTTGGTATTTATGGACAATCAAATGCTGATGATCCTGATTGGTGCAAAGAGAATATCTTTTAAATTCCATGCACTACATTTCATTTTAATTATTTAGAAATTAAGTTTATAGTTGGTCAGAACATTTATGGTACTAAGTGACCAAGGCATTGATGATCAGCACATTTCTGTATCCCAGCATTATTTTTTAATGTTATATTCTTATAGATTAGCATTTACATTTGAACATTCAAATTAATGTTTAAATTATCTGCTCCAAACTGGCAAGGGCTATATAATTAGCCTGGTCTACAGCAGACCCATTTCAAATCCAGTCACAAGATTGACGGTTGATTTATTTTTATTGTTGATCATTTATGATGATGAATATTAATTCTTGCTTATAATATTGGGTGAATTTATAATTCCTTATAGACATTTACTTTAATTTTAAATTTAAAGTTTGTGCTAATTGGGGTTAATGATGATGATGAGTGTCGTCACACTAGGTTTTCATGCCAATAGTTCTCCATACCATTACAATATGTAATACAGAAAAATTACAATGTGAATATATATATATATAACGTTAAAACAATTGCTTTTAAATAAAAAATATTGTTATATATATATATATATATGTGTGTGTGTGTATTCGCATGTGATTTTTTTTTGTATAACATATATATAAATGTTTATTACAAAATTTAAAAATAAGAAAGAATTTATTATAAGGTTTTGCTAAGTAAAAATTAATCCGTTTAATAAATATCTTGCAATAAATAATTGAATTAATATTCATACTTTCGGCCTTAAGTATTTGAGACAAAGTCTAACCACTTTTTTATTTTTGTATTTGTCGAATATTTAAGTGGGAGTATTATTTAATATAACAGGATTTACTATTTAAAAGGAATTGTTTAAATGCTATATATATAAAGAGACAGCGAGTAGAAAAAGGATAGAAGAGACATTGATAAATAATTTTAGGAATATTACAGACTTACGATATCTAATTTTTGTTTATATCTGTAAAGATGTATTTATTAAGAAAAACAATGCATCTATCGTGTCCTTGGATCACATACATAAAATGTTGAACAATCCAGCTAACACTTTCAGATAGTAAAGAAAAGATGTTACTTGCAAATGTTTTCAGAAGTTTATCTTTTATATTATTCTTATGATATCCTCATTCAGAGTTCAATATTTCATAAATATTATGTATTATAAAAGTATACGCTTTAACTCAGACTTATGTAATCATAAATCCATGAAGAAGACCGTTTTTGAAGAAAACCGTATAGAGAAAAGCTTTCATAAAACCGTTTTTTTTTTAAACCGGAAAAGAAAGGGTTTCCAAAAGTTTTTTTTAAAAAAAAAAACAAAAAACAAAAACAGTATACGCTTAGTCAACTTTCGACTATTACAAGTCATAGAAATAGTATAAATTGGAAAATGAGAATTGGTGTATATATGCTGTTATTGCTAATTTATATGAAATTTAAATATGGACTGTAATTAGAAAGAATAGGCCATCTTCACCCAGTCCCACTTTCCAATTTATACTACCTGTATGACTTGTAGTACTCGAAAGTCGGCTAAGCACATAGTGTTTAACAAATAGAAAACGGACTTTATGAATACTTTTCTTTATTCGGTCTTCGTATATTTATAATTAAATATTATACATAAATATAAACTCCATCTATGCTTAAATTGTATTATAAGTAAGTAGAGAATATCTCAGGCAAATATAGTTATCACAAAATAATATCCAAATAGAATAAATGAATATATCTTTTTTTACAAAATTGATAAGAAATGGTGCATTTTGAAATTAAAGTCAAACAATTGAATCATTATTAGGATAATAAAAGAAGAATATTTTTAAATATTTTCTATTATGACATAGTTTTTCCAATAGATTATTAATGTAGCTGCATTCCAATAACTAACTAAAGGGCATAAGCTTGTATTCCACAAACATATTTTCATACTTATATGTTGAGAAAACATTATATTTATTATTCTAATAAGAAGTGTATGTTCTGTGTGTATGTAGAATACTTACTGAAAATATTCCAAGAATAATTAATAATTTCAATTGAAATCTGCCACAACCAATTTGATTTATTGATTCTTCTACAGTTAATATTCTTTCATCACCATCTTCTTGAGAAGTTACTTCTACAATGGTCAAATAATATATATATATATAAATTTAATTTCCACTATCTATTTATCTATCTATCTTCTAATCTATCTAATCATTTATCTTTTATTAAAATAAATTTGCTCAAATTGAAAGTGAAAATTATAATTGATTGGATTTAATAAAAATGTTTAGTAATTTTTAAAATTAAATCAAATAAAATATAAAAATATTTTAAAATTTTGTAAATGCTATATTTTTATATAATACAATAATGTCTCTTCTATCATCATCATGTTTCAAATCCTTAACAAAAAATACAGAATCATGTCCATATATATGTAAGCATGTGTATATATGTGTATACAAATGTATATAACATAGAACCATATACATATATATGGAATCAAAATTACCCCAAATTCATAACTCCACCAGACTTGCCAAAAAAAAACAACAACTCTAAAACCCCAATGGTTTCACAGCTACAAGCAGACTTCTCAGGTGTAAAGACTATAAAGTAACAAAATATTTAAATTAAACATTACCCACGACCACTTACTTCCCCTACACCCTTAATATTAAAAGAACTCTCAAATAAATTAATTGCTTCAGAATCATAAATTTTTAATTATAAAGATTCTTTAATTCTTTTTATTTCATTTAGTTCAAAGAAGAAAGGTTCACCAAAATTTTATATATATATATATATGGGTTTACTGGCTGTGTACACACAACAAAAATTATCTTA
Source organism: Epiperipatus broadwayi (assembly GCA_028023455.1). NCBI lineage: Eukaryota > Metazoa > Onychophora > Udeonychophora > Euonychophora > Peripatidae > Epiperipatus > Epiperipatus broadwayi. The sequence goes on from JAQFVV010006405.1 coordinate 81,764, forward strand.
TCATAAAATTTCTAATTCTTTTTTTCGATAGATTAGTTTTTGAAATTGCTAATAAATAAAATTGCTTATACTTGGAATTGCAGATATTTTTAGATTACATTTATATTTGCTATTTTGTAGGATAATGAAGTCACCAAATTCGAGATATAAAAGTTTTACGTATCTATTATTAGCCAAAATTAGTCCTCAAGAAAACTAAATCCGCAATATTTCATCATAAAGTAATGAGATTTTATGTGCATAATTAGAAATTAACATATATTTTATTTAACTCCATAATAAATAAATAACACATATATCTTCCAGACTTATGAATTTAAATTAAAACTTGGATAAACCACAGTAATTATTTCAGTTAATGAAACTTTCTAAGTCTTTATAAAATTAAACCACTAAACATTACATGATCACCATTCAAAAATGCTTAGACAAGCTGTTTACACACACGCTAAACTCTCCATACAGTAGCATCACTCAATGCACGCCAGAGTAATCAATGGATGCAAGATTTGTGCATAAAATCCCCATCTAGTGCCTAGTCAATCAATATCCCCAGACAAGTTTTTAGCTTGTGACTTTCATCAGTGAGGAGCCTTGGATCTGAGAGCACTGCACCTAGATCTTAGAATCTAATACATTAATCCAGCAGTCACCTTTTTCCTTATTAGCCAACTATAAAGCTATATGGAGAGTTTAGCCTCTGTATTTTTAAAATTATTTTCAAGTAATTTATTATACCCATTTATTTAAACTCAAACATAGACTTCTATTATCTTAATCTCTGATAATTTTCTTGGAATTTTCCCTCAGCTATATGTTCATCAGTCAATAACAGAGTATTTAACCATTCATTGAAAAAAAATAATAATTGCATAGCATTACCACTAGTTTTTGCCAAATCATAAAGTTTGACCTAATGGTGACATTGACAATTAAATTCATGAGACATAATGTAACCCATATGGCATTTGAATAGTTCTATATGTCATCCTTATATTGGAGTTTTGGGATAAATACTTCTATGTTAATTGTAAATATTATTTATTTTAGCTTTCATTTTTATTACTAGATGGCAGCAATTATGAGCAAAAACATAAATCTCTACATTTTAAAGTCTAATTTGCAGAACTCACATTGCATAAAATGGCAGCATGTGTTTACATTTTATTTGCAAAGTTTAAATAATACTAAAAGTAATTTTTCTATGTGAAGATAATTTTAATGATGATTGTAAGGATAAAGTTGTCATTTGTAAAAGTTTTATGCTTTAGTTGAAGAAAGAAATCAAGTGTTGGTGGCCAAGTGGTTAGCACAGATGCCTTACAAGCAGTTGTCCTGGTGTTCACTTCCCGGCCATTGCCTTGACACATAAAAAAAAGTTGAAGGAAGAATGAAAAAAATTACATTAAAATATATTTGCATTCTTAAATAAATTTTACCATTTTTTAATTCCTTTAGTTATGACTAAAATTATTTTATTAAAAAATAGTTTAATTTTAACAAAAACTATATTCAATCTGAAGTGCATAAATATGAAAAATTAAATATTAAAAAATTAACCTCAATTTACTTACATTATTCAGCCAATCAAGAATTAATATTAATGTGTTAATTATATGTATATTTTATTAATTTATTCAAACCCATGACTTTCCTTTTAAAGTCTTAAATTTGCATTATTACAGACATCACCAAATAATAGCCAGGAGAAAAAAAGACAGTGAACTTCTTAGTATTACTATACTACCCTCCCATATCTGTGAGATTCAGATTCAAGTCTCACCATGGATTCCAAAAATTAACAGACTGTTAACCATAAGTAATGGGTATTAATACAATTTATTCAAACTATTTCAAACACTTTTTAGCAAAACTCTTTATTTGTACATATATACATACACCTATGTCCCGACTGTCCTGCAGATTTCTTTAGAGCCAGTTCACTTTAATCCTAAAAAAAACATTTATTATGTGTGTATTATTAACACACATAATTACACCAATATGCACAGAAGTTTTTACTATATGTATGTAGTATGTTTCTTTCAAGAATATTTTGATTAAAAAAGGCATTAATTAAATAATTACCAAAAATAGATAAACTATAGTTAGAACTTCATAATGAACTGATATTTATATACGCTTCCAGTTTGTAACTTAAAAATTCTAAGAAAGTTTTAAACTAATAATTTCAACAATTTTAAGGAATAAAAATTATATATACAATTTACATGCATAGATAAATGTATACGGTATGATTAATTATAAGTTTATTTTGAAAGAAAGTTAAAACAAAATATTTTTTATTAATATTTGGTAAAATGAAAATACCCTCATAAAAGGTAGTTCGTAAATAATATTTAGCTTTATTACGGCCTAGCATCATGTTTTCAATAAGGTGGTTTTTAAATAATATTTAGCTTTATTACTACCTAGCATTTTTACAATAAAATTTTATTGAAAACATGCTAGACAGTAAAAAAGCTAAAAATTATTTAAAAACTACCTTTTCTGGGTGTATTCAAAACATGGTAGGCAGTAATAAAGCTAAATATTATTTAAGAACTATCTTTTTGTATGTATTTTCATTTTATTAGATATTATGTTGGTTCGGAAAAGAAAATTAGCAACAATTGAATTATTAATATTTGTAAATGTATTTTATAATTATAAAGTGAAAATGGCATTATCTTGGAAAAAGTAATTAAAATTCTTAAAAACAGATTGATTAATTAAGGAGATATGTATTTCATGTAATTTAGTGTGGTAATCCCTTTTAAAGATAAAATTTTGTAAATGTCATGATTGGACAAATAAGCAGCAGACCAAAAGGGATTTCAGGAGTTATCCCCCACCAATATTTCGATGGATTGAAACAATAGATGATGGATCCAATTTTGCAAGTAAGCTAACTCCAGGAACTATAAATAGGGGACATAAATCATTGTGGTCAATATACACTTTGAATTATTATTGCATATATACATTGATTGCTAAACTATTATTGATTACTAATGAATATTATTGCTACTGATTAGTTTTTGATTGTGCCTTCAATATACTTATTGGGCTTAGCATTGAAAAATACAATGATAGAGTAGAGAAGCTGCAATCTGCTTCACTCTCGCAGCTAGCAGAGTGCAGGCTGAAGATCCAGAGATGTATGGAAAGGAGATATCAGCTAAAATAGAAACAGTATTTTGTCCATTCTATACCTAAATTTCAAGTGACTACTACCATTTGGAGAATTCCACTATCAATTAATAAATAAATTACTGTTTGATGTTTCTAATTGAGTTCAGACCATTATGATTAAAACCTATTGCTTACTATATCTATAGTTAAACAATTGAAGTCTGCTAAAAGTATACCCATACTTGAGTCTGAGTTCGAATTCATAGTGATAAAAGTGAATGGATATGAACTTTAAAATATATTATTCTATTACTGTATTTATGTCCATTATACTGAAAATTCTTTATAAATTGTTTTTGATTTTGTAAATCTATTTATAAACTAGTGTGACAGGATATTGCTGTTATGCTTTATTTAATCACACCAGGTGGTGTAAAATTAAAAAATGTTTTTTTTTTTATAAAAAGGAATTCGTTTATTATTGTAATCTCTGGTTATGCTTTTAAAGACTACAAGTATTTTAAATTTAGTCATTTCCACTTTTTGCAAATATAAAACAAGCTACATAAACAGAATAAAAAAAAGCTTGTTTAGAGTGTTAGCATGCTCTTAAGTTTACATATTGGTAAATGCAAGCTATATATAAGTCATGTGACATCTGACTTTTTATTATCACTATTATTATTATTATTATTATTATTATTATTATTATTATTATTAGTAGTAGTAGTAGTAGTAGTAGTAGTAGTAGTAGTAGTAGTAGTAGTAGTAGTAGTAGTAGTAGTAGTAATAGTAGTACTATTGTTGTTGTTGGTATTGTTGTTATTATTATTTATTTATTTATTTTAGATATACTTAAGATGTCCACTCCAACACACAAGCTTCAGTCACATAAATAGATATCTGAAAATGATATATATCAGATTATTACAATATGACTTAAAATTGTCAAAATTTAGGCACTAACAACATTAACATCATCCACTTCAGATAAATATATTAATAATTATTATTAATCATTTATTAGTTAATGATTATCACATTATTCATAGTCCAGATATATGGTGTAAACTTTAAACCTAATTATTTCATGTGTATATATCATTAATTAAAAAGACAAATATATAAACTTTTAATTGGGGTTAAAACTTTTTATCTGGGCTAAGATTGATGTGATAATCTCCAGACTAGTAAATGGTAAGTAATAATCATTACTGTATTTATCTGAAGTAGATTGTGTCAAAGTTGTGAGTGCAGAAAGATTAACAATTCAAAATCAAACTGCAATGTTGGGTATTAATAGCAAAGACTTTAAAGGAGTTAAGTTCATTGAATGAATTTTATTACATCATAAGTTAAAATTTGGCAATTATTTAATATATGTTCAAGCAAATATGTTTTACAATAGCCATATTAATAAAATTATTAATATTATAACAGGATGAAGCAAGGAAATGCTTAAAAGTAGATTAAATGAAATCACACCAATGATACATGATGGTTAAATATGCTAGTGAATGGATTAAGTACTTCTTCCCTACTTATTTGCACTTGATAAAATATTAAGTGACAAAGTGCCTCTTCTGGATTGACATTAAAGCTGGAGGCCTAGAGATTGACTAGTTCATTGGTGGATCATATGAGCATAAAACTCCATTTATTTATGATGATTTTGGAATATGCTGAATGCCATAATTATGCAAATTTAAATTATCCAATCATTATTCTGTTACATTTTAGTTTCCCAATGTATGTCCCAATTATTTTACCATTAATTCAATCAAAAGAATACTTTTTGTCCCTCAACATGCGTTACATTTGGAGCTTCATTATGAGACTCAGTAAAATATTATTATGATAATATGTGATTATCCACATTTTTGATAATATATATATATAATAAAAACAGAATTATTTTAACTGTTGTATATATATATATATATATATATATATACATGCATGTATATATATATATATATATACAGCATGTAAGTATATATAAAAAATTATAAGTGAATACTGATAGCTGATAATTCAAATAGAAAAATATCAAATCACCATCCCAAACGTTAATATATTCAGCAGCACCAAACAGTATGATCCAAGAGGTTACTTTAATATTTGAATATTTGAGAGAGTGGTTTGGTATTTATATATATATATTGTAACGTTTTTCATTTTGCTAGGCCTCTTACACGCTAATATAAACTGTGCGTGAGTTGATCAAGCTATGTCAAAAAAGAAGAAAGTTGTATTTCTATTCTAAAAATGCAGCTATTTTTCCTGATCAACTTCAGCCTATTAATTGTTACGAATTGTGCTATTGACAAAATCAACTTTTAATTTTATTTACTATGGGCACCAGAATTCCTAAGAATCCGCTGAAATATGTCACCAGCACCTCTCCGCAAGTTGTAAAAAAAAAAAAAAATAAAAAGATTTTTATTATATTTTTTTTTTAAGGGGCGGTAATTCTACCGTAATGAGAATTAATGATTTTTACGATTATTAGTCCTGGGCGTATTGAAACATATTGGCAAAGGTAACTTACGTTTAAATCTTATTACACTAAAAATAAATTTAATAATAAAAAATAATAACTATTATTAATAACGCACAAATGAGAATTGATATTAGAAATATTTTTAATTTTGACAAACTAAAATACTTCATGTTAAGTAGCTAATTAATACCTTGGAGAGAACACATTTAATTCAGGTGGGAAATATCCAGAAAATATAAATATCAGTTAAAATAAACAAAAAGTTCTTGGTTAAATAAGAGTCTCTCATATAGAAAAATTAAAGTCACTATCGGGATTCTTTTATACGTATATTTTTACGAGTAGTTTTAAATAGTTAACTTTGTCACAATCAGGATAATTATTCTTACCGGTAAGTTTCATGAATTCAGTAGTAGATAACTATGCATAGTTTTTTGGTTATAATGAGCTCGGCCTTTTGGTTATTGCTTGATCTTGTGGTCCATTTCCCCAGTCGGTCACGAAGGCTTTTCCTGGTGTACATCATTAGGTCCGATGTCTTCAGAAGCTCCGGTTCACTGCGACATGCCGAATTCCTTCAGCGAAGAGCGATCTTGGATATATTATTGTTATCCAAGACCAACTAGAGAAACAAAACGAACAAGATGTCCTTTAAACTGATCTCTGCCTTTTATACTCTCTAGAGGCCCAGTTTTCCGACTTCTGCGCATATCTTTTATTTGTCAAAATATCCGTTGATAATCTTATATATTCTTTATAAAATTTATGTTACAAAGTCTCTATTTTTTTCAGCATAATTCTGCCATCTTTAATTAGTTGAAATATTTTTACTTTCTCTTATCTAGATTGGTAATTTGTGTCTTTTGTTCTCTCCAATTCTAACTTTTATTTCTAATTACATAAAAAAAAATAAGAAGAATAATTCAACCCTCATTGTACGTTTTTTTTTTTAAAAAAAAAATTACTCAACAAAATTTTAAATCCACTTTTATCTTTTAGTTTTTTTTTTACCCAATGCCAATATATTTGTAACGTATATAAATAAACGTTACAATATATATTACAAAGAAATCAAGTCATATGTCACATGATCTAATTTAACAAGCTGCTTTTATTACAACTGTTATATTTTGCAAAGCTTGTTAAAAGCTTATTTGTGAGCTCTCTCTCTCTCTCTCTCTCTCTCTCTCTCTCTCTCTATATATATATATATATATATATATATATATATATATATATATATATTAATGAAGTCATATATCACATGACCTATATAGCTTGCATTTACCTATATGTAATAAATAAAAAGCATGTTAATAACTCTAAACAGGCTTATTTTATTATTATTTTTTATGATAACTGCCACAAGAGAAAGCATTGGAAATCTTTATCTAGGAATGTCCCCATATTCAGATTGGTTTTGAGCTATGGCTCTCTTCAGTGAGGAGCTAGTATGCCAGATTCAAAATATCAACTCAAGTCAAGCATTTATCTAATACTTAACTATTAAGATGATCTGAAAATTTTTAGATAAAAATAATAATAAAATAAGCTTGTTTAGAGCTATTAGCATGTTGTTTATTTATTACATATTGATAAATTAAAATGGAAAAGAGATTTAAAATATAAATTCTTCAAATCTACATTTAATTAAAAATAGATTTGAAACAATTAAATCATTGGGTTTATCGGGAGAGTTGATCTCAGGAATACAATACAAATATACTTTAGGTTGATAATTGCGGTCATCAGAATTCCAACATAGTCACTTAGCCTGGAACATATGAAAAAGGGAATTTCCCAAAAATAGTCAAAAAGGGGATAAATACACTAAGAGAACAATAGAGAAGCCAGTCATAGTTTTTGTCAGCGATTGCCTGGCAAACCTGTGCTGGTTAAATTTTTAATAAATGTTTGGAAGCATAGTAGTTTGGTAGACAGTTTTTAATTTGCCCATCCCCCCACTGTCCCAAAGATGATTGTAAAATACCATAAGCTGGAGAAACCTCATCAAAATGAACTGCTGAACTCTCTCATTTAAATACATAGTTAGCTATGCCTGTGCGGAAATTTGTACTTCATCATGGGATCAAAACTTCCACAAGGAGTCTTAATATATTAGGTAATATGTTCCAATTTGTTATTTTTAACCACCTAATTTATTCTTTTAAAACTCCAGTGACCCATTAATGTAAATCCTGTTAATTTTAATGTATTCTAAAATGAAATCCCCATAATATAATTTGAATGTTTAACTTAATATTCTGTAAATTATACTTGCTATTACTTTAAATCTAATGTCTTTGCTCATTCTATCTGTCTTAAAGTTATACCTCTTAATGCTAAACTTCTTTCTAATGCAGTTTAGAAAATATTATTATTAATTACTTAAATGAAATGAGTATATGCTAATTTTGTTCCGTCTCGACAAAAGTTTTATTTAAATAAATATTTGCTGCCTATTTCCCGACCAACGTTTGTCAGTAAATAAAAATAAATAATTCTCTAGCTCTGAAAGATTAATACTTGGAGCAACCTTTGTTTTGTCGAGATCAAACCATTTTATATTATGTGTTTTTTAAAAAAATATTTATATGTGCATGGTTTAGTTGTGGGGAGATGCTTGATTCAAGTATGAGAGTTTATTTAGTTATCTTATTTCATTTTAAAGAGTGAAAGGGAGGGGGTTTAGAAAATTACATTTGTGCTAAATAATAAGAGCGTGATAGAATGTTAAATGAAAAGTTAGTGGGATTTTGTGTTGAAGGGAGAGACTTATTACTCATAAAAATATTCGTAATAATAATTAATGCTTAGTTTATTCTTGTTTGTCTGATCTTGGTCAATCCATGTAACCTTTATGTAACCTTTTTAGCTCAGCACAATTATATATTTAAATGCTAAAATATATTCTCCAGTACTTGTACTTTGCCTTGTCAGAATTTTGCTTGATTACTTGTCTTTTGTTCTTGGTGATTGCTAGATCAGAATTAGACCACATGATAATTTCCCTGGCCATGATTTTTTTATCAGGATATGAAAGCTAAAATGGGGAGACCAGGGGTAACAAGAGCTTATCTAGCCTTGGTGATTCTCATCCTTTCACCTGAAATATTTTTAGGTTTGCCAATGGCACAGATAATTCTTTCTCTACTTTTTGGTGTCATGGGAACGAGGCAGGTGCATTGAATCCATGCTAGTAATGTAATATCAAATGCTGATTTTGTTCACTTTCTTTTGTTCTGAGCACATCATGGCAGATTGACTATGATCTGAGTGATTTATGTATTTTAAAATCTTAAAATATTTATTTGCGAATATCGCAATCTGTTTATATTTTAAATGTGTCACTCTCTTCAATGCCGATTCCTAAAATATGACTTAACTATTTCTCTTTTAAAAATAATTTCACTCACAATAAATTTATGTTTAAAATAAGCTCTTTAAATATTTATTCCATATATCTCAGACTTGGGTGAGCTTCTCCCATAAATCGCTAATCGTTTACATTTGTTAGAGTGGCATATAACCTATGCCACTCTCTTGCCAGAGGCATAATAAATGACAGAATAGAAATTTGTGTTAACTAATTTATTGAAATAAAAACAGACATTAGAGAAATTATACCAATATTTTATTATATATATATGTGTGTGTGTGTAAGTGAGTGAGAGTGTGTGTGTGTGTGTGTGAATTTAAGCTACCTGTGGCTCGTCTCTATTTATTCATTCCAAAATTAGTATTTCTAATAAATTATTGTGCTGCTATATGATGACTCAAGCTTGCACACATACCATTTTTATATTAAGTTAATAGATAGCCTAATTAAAGTTAATAATTAGAGGCTCATGTTCCGCCGTTTATGCTAGTAGGCGGGAGTGTGGAAAAGATTAAATGCTTGCCTCAAAAATGTTGTTAATTACTAGGTAGATTTAAAGAATGGGTAAACAGGGCAGAATCCATAAGTATTCTTTATCTTTGATCTCACGTACGGTTGGATTCGAGGTACTTTTACCCAGGCTGTGAATCATGTTGAGTTAACATACAATTTTGACCAGTGCAATATATATGTCTGAAAATTTCAGATCTTCATTTTAATAGTTAAGTATTAGATAAATTTTTGGCTTGAGTTGATATTTTGAATCTAGTGCCCTAGCTCCTCATTGGAGAGAGCCATAGCTTGAAACTAGTCTGGGATGGGAACATTCCTAGATAAAGATTTCAAATGCTTTCTCTTTTGGCATTTGTCAAAAAAAAAAATAATAAAATAAGCTTGTTTAGAGCTATTACCACGCTCTGTATGTATATGCACATATATAATAAGTAAAATAATGCTCCAGGCTAAATGGGTTTAAATAGATTTGCACAATTGAATATTTTATTATAACATCAAACATACAATAGTCTCAAGTGCAGATTTAAGCATGATCTGTAAGTGTACCATGAGTTGATGTACACTCTAAACTTAAGTGATTCACGTAAGTTTTTTCATTTCTTACAGTGGAAGAGTGCATGGAGATTTATAATATTTAATAAATAGCGCATTATCAGAGATTGACTTCCGTTTGAATAATTTCAAAAGTTTTCTGTGCATTATAATAATAGATTTAATAATTAACTCTAATTTTCTTGAACTTATAATATTATTTTTAACACATTATTTATTTAAAAAATTAATAAGAATAAAATAAAAAATAAATGAAATTAAAATAACATATATATGATTATAGGAAGTATTGATTGATAAATATAGAATATAAAAAGATTAAAATGTATAATATATAAAAAGGTAATAATTATATAGAGGTATATAAAGATATATGTGGGTATATAAATAATGTGTATAAGATAAAATATATATAAAATGTAAAATTATATGTTCATATATATTCGTATTTATGTATTTATATTTTATTTGTTTTAGTTCTGAAGAAGATTGCTGGATCAATCGAAACCATCACTAGTGGGTTGTAAAAAGCATTGTAAAATGTAATAAAGAACATAAATGATATTGATATTATATGGATTTGACAATGCACTACGAATGGTAATATTATAAGATTCAAGAAGCATAGCACAAATGAATAAATCACCTGAAGAACTGATCAAGGAAAATAAATTATGGTCAGAGTTGGCTTGTTTGGAGTATAATGACTGGAGTGACAAGGTCATTAGGAGTTTTATGGGAATGTTTACTAAAGAGAAACTGTCCCAATGAAGAATGATTCAAATAAAAAATATATACCTGCTATGATAATTGAGAAAATATCGAAGCAAAAAGTTCGTCCTGCTGTAGTAAATTGAAACATATCAAACCAAATAGTATTTGTAGTGAAAAAGATGATCAGATAAACAGGCATATAAACAACATACGAAAGAGGCAAAGTATTGCAAAAATAGATAACAAAAATGAAGAATTATGAATAATCAGGTATTTATTGAAGAGAGAAATATTGAGGTAATGGAAAACAAGCATATAGAAGAGCAATGGGATAAAATGCCTCATAATATAGAGAAGCACAATGAAATAAAAGATGAATGGATATTGCTTCTGGTATCACATGTACTTTTCAAACACTGTATATAAAAAATTTAAAGAGGCTGCTTAATGACTGATAATACTATGAACTCATTAAAAATGACTGATAATTATTTTTAAACTAACTAATTGCATTTCTAAAAAAAAACATAAAAAAATAAGACAAGAGAATTAAATAACAGATGTTTGAAAACTGTAAATGAAATTAGAACAAAGAACTAAACTAATTCAGATATTTTCCAAGAATGATAAACTAAAAGTGTCATTAGAAACTATTTCCCAGAGAGAAATGAGGTCCATATATGCATTCTGAATGAAGCAGTTGTTGATTGTTTAATTCTTGCTCCTGGATGTCCCTTGTTTCTATCTCCCTTTACAGTGCACTGAAATAATGTGTGAATAATCAGGTGTTGATTTCAGGCTAGGTTGTAGGACAGTGCCACTTAATAAGTCAGATCTATCAAGGTATTCTAGCAACTACATAAAAAATACTTAACATAAAATAGACCACCATGGTCCTTATTATTTGAACAACCATTGGATATATATAATCAAAATTATCCCAAATTCACAACTCAACCAGACTAGCCAAGAAAATAAACTGTAAAACACTACCAATGGTTTCACTGCTAATTATCCCAAATTCACAACTCAACCAGACTAGCCAAGAAAATAAACTGTAAAACACTACCAATGGTTTCACTGCTAAAGCAGACTTCTTAAATGTAAAGAATTACGTTTCAGCATATTTAAACCAAACATTGTTCACAATTCCACTTACTTCTAATATGCCTTTAATATTAAAAGAAGTTTTAAATGATTAAGGGTGTATGGGAAGTAAATGGAATTGTGGGTAATGTTTAGAATAAATATGTTTTATATTGTAGCTCTTTACACTTGAAAAGTCTTCTTGAAGCAGTGAAACAGTGCTAGTCTGGTTGAGTTGTGAATTTCGGGTATTTTTTATTATTTATTGTCTAGATAAAATTTATGCTTTTAATGTTTACATGTGTATGTAACCGAATATATAGGGTAAACTATGAATAACTTATACTCAATTGTATGTATAGTTTGTCATTAAAAAATGTAGTCAGTTCTAGCTTTTGATCTTTTTAAGTATGTGTGATTTACTCAATCATATGCAACATGGATTGTAGTCATAACTGAGGTATGCATTCATTCAATTTAGGACATAACATGCATATATGTGCTTACACTCTTATATCTATTTGTGATTGAATTTGAATAAAAAAAAACATCAATAACAATAAACAATTTATCCAAAAATGATCAATTTAATAAATTTAAATATTTTGTTTCAAATTTTTTTGAATATTTAAAAAATGATAACAAGAGATACAATATTATTCTGTAGTTAAATTTACTTTATAATATACTTAAAGTAATAATTTAACTTAAGATCTTTTAAAAGTATATAAATGAAATATATTTACGTTCAGCGGATAAAAGAGGCTCTCGGGAACCATCTGCAATAACAATTTAATTGATTAACCATTCTATACAATACTTAATAAAACAATGAATAAATTTTCCAATTAATAATTGTGTGTCAAAAGTATTGTCTATTATGTTCGCAAATGGCGTGTATAAATGTATATACCATTTGTTTAATCGTATGTATAATAAGAGCTTTGTAAAATAACAAATTTATCAACAGTATATTTCATTTTCATACACATATACTTTATATAAATATATACAAAATCTTAGGGCCATAATGCAATAACAGCAGTGTACACCACCTGCAATGCCAACCTGGTTTAAACCCAGACCAATTAATCTTAAAAAACTTTTTCAATAGGCTCCATTTTTTTGTTATGCAGCTATTCCACATCCAACCCATATATTCAATCATGAAATATTCATCAGTGAATGAATACATAGCTATTCTTAAATAGAAGATAAAACAAAGATGTGAGACCAGTCTGTTCATCTGCCTGAGGCTTCAAAGCTTCTGATTGGTTTACTGGCACAAGGAACTTTGCAACAACTTTTTGCGGGGAAAACATGAAGGAGAAGCAGAATCATCAAGATTTCCAATGTCCGGGTGGTAAAGGTTTGGATGTTTTACCATCATTGTTTCATCAACTAGCTTAAATAGCTAATATCCATTTACCAACCAATATCAGATGGTTAGTCTGAGTGGCTATAAAGTAGCTACATAAAAAAAAATCCAAACTTAATGCGAAAATTATCAAGTTTATTTACCGTGAATTTGCATGCATGTCTTCAACATGTTATCTGGGGAATCTGTCTTGCACTATGAAGCTCTACTAAATATAAAATTATTTTTAATAACAATTCAACTAATTTTAGATAAAAGATAAAATTTTTTGAATCCTCACCATCCCACAATCCCATTAGTGTTTTGCTCTTTAGCTTAAATAGTTAATATCCATTTACCAACCTATATAATAAGGATAGGCAAACTTAAAAGTAGCATGATCGACTTTTATATTTAGTATCTATTGGCAATTGACTTTTTTATGTCTAGTCAAAACATAAGTCATAACATGTGATGCTTCAGTTATAATTTTAGATTGTTGCATAGGTTGTTGAAATAAAAGATGATGTGCACCCAATTAGGCTTTTAATTCTTTTAACTTTCGTTTTCTTAACTCGCTGTTGGCAGATATAGTCCTTTTGATACTTTTTGCACAAACTGAAAAAATGCCTCTCCAAATTTTCATTCTTCGATAAGGCTATAGCAGCACGACATATCAGACAATGGCATTTGTCTCTATACATAGTAAAGAAATATAGCTCCTCCCAGTCATTATGAAAATGATACATTTTCTTGTTTTTTAACAATTATATTTTATCTAAAATTAATGGATTAAAAAATTTTTTAAATAAAATTTTGTATTATATAACAAGTTCACCTTCAAGCCAAAAAATGTAGTATGTTTTAATGCAAATTTCTTAGTTGCTAAATTTTTTAGAATAAGAGCAAAACAAAATACGTAAAAACACGTAGAGATACTACATTGTACTGCCGCTTGAGCGCTACCATCGATCAACTCAGTTAAGAAGTCACAGTGCATTACCTCACTTCACATATAGAATTTATAAATATAAATGTAAAAATTAAAAGATTCAGAATCCAGGTAACATAATCTGATGGCAGAAACGTCTGCGATCGACTGTCAAACAGTGCATGATTGACCGTTTGCCTACCCCTGCTATATAAGATGGTTAGTTTGAATGGCTATAAAGTAGATATATAAAAAAATCCAAGCTTAATGCAAAAATTATCAGGTAGATTTACTGTAGATTTTCAGGCATGTCTTCAGCATGTTACGTGGAAAAACTGTCTTGAATCATGAAATTCTAATAAGTATAAAATACTGATTATTGAAATACATATTTTAATAACAATTCAACTAATTTTAAATAAAAGGTAAAATCCTCACCATCGCACAAATGGTGAGTCTGGTAGGTGTGTCTTCTCTTTCGCTGCTTCTTTATTAGAGAATGTTTGAGAAGCTTTTGCGATGAAGTGGCAATTTAAAAAATGTTTTAAATTTCACCTGTGAAAACTAATTACTACAGTGATTAATGTATCTACGTGTTGTACCGCCAACCTAATACTAAAGGTTAAGTGGGAAACTTTCCAAGCTGTATAAATATCGAAACAAGATTAATATTTCATGGGAAAAGTCATCTCATGAACTAAACAACCTCCCACCCAATTGCAGATTACAAAACGGACATCTACTTATTTTTATTGATAGAATAAAACAGAAAAACAAAGTCTTGACTACTTTGCATTTGTCTAGCCTAAAACAGTAAAAGATTCCAAGGTCGTTTTCATGCTGAATCATCATTTTTCAAATGAGACCAGGTAAAATAATTTATATATTTTGTTACATTTTTATTTACAATTGTCAGACTCACTTCACTCACAACTTTGATGTCATCCACCTCAGATAAATACAATAATGATTACTACTAATCATTTACTAAACTAAGGATTATCTCTAGCACAGATATAAAGTTTAAACTTCAGTTAAACATTAATATATCTGATTTTTTTAAAACATACAAACACATGGAGTTATTCACCTTACCTTTCCCATGTGTAATATCTTTATAGATATATTAAACAATCTCTATACTTCCACATTTTTTTTTAAATTCATACAAATAAAGATACAATAAAAAACAAATGATTCCCAGGATGCATTTCATGCTGAACCAGCACTCATCAGTTGGCCCAGGTCACTATATCTCATATATATCTCTATTATATAAAGAGTATTTATCTATAGTAAATTGTTACATTTTTATTTACCACTGTCAAACTCATTCCACTCATAACTTTGATGCCATCCATCTCAGATAAATATAATTCCATTTACCTGAAAACTGAGTGACACACGATAAAAAAGTTGAGATCAATTAATTACTCTTTGTGATTATATTTAATCAACATTTAAAGCATAGCTTAATAAATGATTAGTATTAATCATTAAGATATGTGCCTGGATGGATTGTGTTTTATATATATGAATGCAGTTAAGTGTTTGGCTTCTTTATATATACATATATATATATGATCACTAGATGGAGCTTTACCAATAGCTCCTAAACAAGCTTTGTTTACATAAACACTGAGAGAGATAGAATTCAATATCTCTTTCATTGTCTCCCACCTCCAGACCATGGTTTCGAGCTAGTTGGCTCATGTCAGTGAAGAGTTCTAGTTTCAAGTCTTCCAACCCTTCACTGACATGATCCAACTAGCTTGAAATCATGGTCTGGAGGTGGGAGACAATGAAAGAGTATTTTGAATTCTATCTGTCTTGGCGTTTATGTAAACAAAGCTTGTTTAGGAGCTATTGGTAAAGCTCCATCTAGTGATTATAAAATGCAAGCTAAAAGCAAGTTATGAAATTTATAACTTATTTTGTTTATCATATATATATATATATAAGTGCATGTATGTATGTCTATATAATATACATGTATATAAGAAAACTGGCATTAGCACTAAAAATTATGATAATAAATAAATATTAAGCTAAAATTTATATGCAGGGGGTGCATGGCTTTTTTTAACACTGACATATACATGCTATTAAGAATGATGGGCACACTAAAAAAAACGCTAACGGCTTTATAGCTTGAGAATTCATGAAAAGCTTGAGTGCCAGATCTGTGAGCCCCAGAAGTCAATCCTGGGATCTTCTGATTCCAAAATGGATACTCAATTATAGTGCCAAACAGAGCAGAGACTGGATTATAAACATAATACAAACTAGATTAGTACAAATATATCACTTATTTCCAGATTTCTTATACTCACATATTCTGACAAAATCCATTTTAAATAATTATCATAATTATTATTAATAGTTTAGTAGATTAGATATTATAATATCATTTTAGCACAAATACATGGATACATCCATTTATATTAAAGATAACCACATGGTACCATTATTTTAATTTCATTTCTCTTCCCCTTTCCCACTTAGGTAATATATTTATAAATCTACCCAATACTTCATCCTTGCAACATAAATCTTAAATACATGAATAAAAACTGCAAAAAAAAAGTATGAATCCTGTGATGCATTTTTCACTGGAAAAGCACTCATCAGTTGGCTCAGATTGCAATATTATGTATATCACCACCATCTTGATTTAATCTAAAATTCGGAAACCACAGAATGAGCCCATTTCTATTAATTTTGAAGTTTGAATTTATTGTTAGCTTGTAAGAAATAAATTATTTAATTATTCAAGTCTTTTATTTAACATTTGCAATATCATATTACTAAAATTTTATCTACAAGTGTCTAATTCTTTGTACTCAAATCTGTTTATTAATAATTATGTATTAATCTAAAGATTATGATTTTATTTTAATCCCAGATATCTATAGCTTAAAACATGGTTAGTAGTAATCATTAAATATATTTATCTATTTAGACTGGTAAAATGAGAGAGTGCAGGAAATTTGACACTTGTAGATTAAATTGAAGAAATTTGGTATGGATAAACAATAAACAAATAGTGAAGATATGTTACAAGATTGTGACCAATCAAAGTATGCTGGTTCAACCAGAAATATGTCTCAGGTTTTTCACTTTTTTTCAGATATTTTTAAGATTTGGGTATATGTAAACTATAGATTAGATCAGGGATCTGCAACCTAGGACATGCATACCAAATATCAATGGCACTCAGATTGAAATGAAATAATAAAAAAATATTTTTTAATTACAGTACATACATTTGAATTATCTACATTTTGCATATGTGACTCACACATAAATTGAAAGCATAATTCAGTTTAATTTACTAATTATTTTTTACAATAAATGTACATAGGGTATATGAGCACAGACTTTCACACAACACTCTCCACTCTATCTAATAACACTGATACACCTAAACACATATATGTTGAAAAGATAAGTAATCACCAATATACATATTTCATGCTAAATCAGCAATCATCAGTTGGTCCAGATTATCATCTCCCACACATATATACTATAAGTGCTCAGATAAATATTAAGATAGACAATATTCATACTTTAATGGACAGGCTCCAATCTACTACACACTCCAACTCTTCAACCGTCCATCCAATTGAAAATCTGACAATGGAATGCTCGAAGGCCACCCTGAGGCTGATATTCTTGTCCTATCCATGTTGACCTAAGGTCAATCTGAACTCCACATGTACAGGACATAATCCATTTAATACATATGCATACCCTATATATTACATATATAGATACAGGTATATAATAAGCCAGTGTTTCAGTTAATAAATGTATACTGGAATTTTTATATTTTCAATAAAGGGCTAAGAGAAATGGAAATACTCCCGCCTCCCCGGGGAGGATTAATTTTGCCTGGAATTTTTTTTTTTTTGGCAGCCAATTGAACTTTGATGCTTTGTACACAACTGCTTAGATAATATTTACTAAGGCAATAAACTTAAAACATGTGTGGTTGAAAATACGAAGGTAGGGACCTCTACAGGTCTTAACCACAAGCTTATGCATTGGAAGAAAAAAGGGGAAGCCCTCTTTACTTCAACCTACTTTCTATATAAATAGGTGAAGCTGAAGCAGTTAGATCTGAGAGCTTGAAGCTATTCAATAGATTATTTATCGATTAATTCATTTGAAAAACTTTTATTTGCAATTACATTTCAAGTTTTGGTGTGTTTACGTGGGAGGGGGGGTATAATTAGTGATAGTCAGGTTAATACATGAATGAAGTCAGCCAATATGTGAGATTTGATATTATTTGGATCTCAAAGAACTTAAAAATCTTTTTTTTTTGTTCTTTTAATTATTTATTGCGTAATTAAAACAAATTTCTCATTGAGAAAAATTCCAAATGTCCATAGTTTTAAAGAAAAGAAGAATATATGATTTCAGTTTCGAGTTGTTGTTTTTTTATATCACAAAAATGATGTATTTAAAAACATAGTTTGATGAATGCTAGAAAAATATTTGTTTTATTTTGTTAGAGTTCATTAATCAGCTTTTTAAACTAAACCATTGAAAATTAATGTGCTTTGCCTATTCTGAATCACTGTACTTAATCGGCAATTTTGTCGTCAATACACGTTTATTTGTCAAGCATTGGTGGTCGAGAGGTCTGCGACAGCTACAAGCAGTTGTCCCAGGTTAATGGGTTCGCTTCCCGGCTGATGCTATGACACATGAGAAAAAAAAATACACGATGAATTTTCTCCGTGCCAAAGAAAATTTTAAGAAATGTTTTCAATGCAATATAATTTAACAAAACATACTTTTTAAATATGATCCTATGTATTTTAAAATATTGAATAATTAATAATATAAGATCTATTTATAATGGGCTTCAAAAGTATATACAGTATTATATAGTTTTGAAGCCTATTATAACCGCAATTTTAATGTTATATATAATAAAATTGATAGAATCATTTCAACATGTGAAATAATATTGTAACATAGGTTTGGCATGACACCACTAAAATGTTGCAGACTCCTGGACTACATGAAAGTTTGACATTTAATTACATAATTGATATTTGGTAAAGCAAATATTTATAAAGTTAATTCCAGTTTTTTTTTTTTTATAATGCTTGTAATATTTAAATGTGCAATTTTAGATTTACTTGTAAAGAATTTCATGGTGTAAACATTACACATTCACTTTATTTTGTATGGCCTGAGTTTGAATTTAAGCAAGACAAATTTTAATTTTTTCAGGTTTAATTTTTTTTTTTATTCAGATAGCTGACCTAGATAACCTGATTAACCATCTGGCACCAGCTCATTAATAAGTACTTAGCCCTCACTCATATCATCATTCCATTTCAATGGGCATGTCAGGTGAGAAATGTTTTGTTCTTCATTGTTTCTGTATGAGATGCTGTTGGAATGGCTTTGTCTCAGAAGTAATCTATTAAAAAGCATTTTATCTGATATGCATCTACTTAAATCAATGATATAAATAACTAATACATTTATTATTATAAGAATGGGAAAACTTATAATAATACATATACTTTAAGCAACAAAGAGCTATAATAATATTATTAATATATTACACTTAACTTCATTGTTACCATTATATTTAGCAGTAAACAGTATAATATAATTAGTTCTCAGCATGGGTCCTAATGTTGAGATATATAACAAAATAATCTGCTTTTAATTTATCAATTATGCTTTACAATAAGTACATTACACGGTAATAAAACAGCACATTATCTGTATTTAATTACTTATAACAGTAACAAACAAGAGTGCTATCTAGGGTAAGCTGTAGTAATTATTGGATGTAAGAAGGTTTGTGCATAAAATCCCTATCTAGTGCCTACTCCAATATTCGCAGACTAGTTTCTAGCTAGTAGCTTTCATCACTCAGGAATCCTGGATAGTTGTCATGTGTTGTTTTGTTACTTAGTCACTTTTCATTTGTTTCTGTTTATGAAAGATTGCATATCCAGTATACAAGATATAAATCCTATAATCCTTTTCAAGCCTTACAATCTATAACTATTTTTAGATCATCTTTTTTCTTACTTCTCCCTTACACTTTACATAATTTTTCAATAGATCTTTCACATATGTTTCTCTGCATAGATCTAATATAGAAAACAGTAGTGAAATTAATTATTTCAGTATAAATCTGACCCCCAAATTTTTGAATAAACTTTAGCAACAAATATTTTTACTATGATGCCATGATTGATTTTTTGTGTGTGTGCAATTAAATCTTTTTTAAGTATATTACAAAATTCATTTACAGACTATATTATAAATATTTAAGCCTTTTAATAATTAAAATTCTAAAACATGAAAAATTAATATTTTAAAATTGTGAAAATAAGTATCTAACTGAAGGTCTTATTGATAACAAAGGAAAACATTGTTATTGCCTTCAGAATATCTATTCAAAAGAGTTAAAAGAATGAAATATTAAAATTTTATGTTATTAAAAAATGATATATTTAGAATTAGTTACCATCAAAGAAATAAAAAAATTCTAAAAGTTAATAAATTATTAATTGTTATTAAAATATTTCATTTAACAGTTTTTACAAAAAACATTTTCTTTATAGATTCTAATGGCTAATTATGTGATAATTTCTGTTTTTGGTAATGTACTTCATATTCTTTCTAAAGAGCTGTCTTTTTAAAAATAAAATGTTTTTAAAAACAATGCCCCTAGTGACACAGTTTTTCATTTAATAATTTATTTTTAAAAAATATTACATTATAGTCATTAACAATTACTGAAAATTATATTTTATGTAATATTTATCCACAGGGGAAATGGATCTAAAGCATCATCCAATCTCTATCTTCTTTATAGCTTTGTCAGAATAGAATGTGCTGTCAATCACAGACAAAGGTCTGTAAAAGTCTGTATACTGCTGACATCTCTTGGAATTTTTTTAAATTAATACAGTAAAAATGGAAGCTTCATATAAACAATCACTGCACTCCGTCACACACCATAATTTAATATATATATATAATACTTTAAAACACCATAATTTAATATATATATATAATACTTTAAAACAGTAAAGTAACAATCACAGTGACATTGTGAAAATCTAAATATTACAAATGACAACATCATTTATAGATGATTTAATGATGTTTCACAATACTTACGAGCTTTAAATAAATTATTTAAATCATTAAAGCCACTTAATTCCATATGTTTATTTTTTCATTAAAAAAGATGGCCTGGCCAATAAATTGTTTTTTCTTTGTAACCATTTTTATAAATATCAGGTCATAATATCTCACACTGAAATACTAAATTACAAATATAGTTTTTATTTTTGTATTTTAATTTGACAGTCCTAATTTTGATTTTCTTTTCTCTATTATTAAGGGCTAAGATAACTTAATACATCCAAAAGAGCTTATCAATAATAAAAAATACCATTATTCAATATTTGTTAAAAAATTCGCTCATTTCAAAATTACTATGGCTTTCTATATAAATAGAAAGTCATGTGATACTTATCAAGCCTATTTGATGTGATGTGATGTATTGTGGCTTCTCCTTAAACGATGTCAAGAATACCTCAGCATGTGATGTGATGTGTTGTGACGTATTGTGGCTTCTCCTTAAATGAAGGCAAGAATATCTCAGCAATTATGCCCAGATAAACCTGTTAGCCACTTTATTTTCCATTCCCCACTCTAAATTTTCCCATATTCTGCTCCATCCCATTTCCACAACATAATCTTTGTCAACTCTATAACCTTTATATCTAAATCCCCCTTATCTTTTCCCAAACCCAGCATAAAAACCAATAATTCACTTTCTGTATAATCACTTTTTTCATATTTATTCTTCCATAACTTTATTATATGTACCCTTTCTGTTTTCAAGCATTTACATTCAATTAACAAATGCCTAATATTTTCTATTCCTTCCTTACATAATTTACAAAATAAATCATTCATTTTTTTTTCTACTACTTAGCTGCTATGTTCAGTAACTTTTTACAATAAGAAAAGTTATTGAATGTGACAGCTAGAAGTTAATCCAACAGTTAACTAAATAGACTTTGTAATTATCATGATTTTAATATTTACTCTGTTTAACAATATTATTTATCATTAAATATATATATATATCAGACAGGATTTTTTAAAAACTAGAATTTCATGTCATTCTGACTGAGTTAAACAGATCAAAAGATAAAATTAAATAATAAATCTTGACAAGGATACATTATTACTTCAGGGATACAATTCTTTAAGCTTATTAATTTGCAGTTTTGTTTTTTTTTTACTATTTCATAAAATTTAATTAGAAACATCTATCTTATTTTGTTTTACTAACATCAGCTTAAAAAAATGGCTTTATGCTAATTTCTATTATTTTCTAGTCAATCTTTTTTTTAATTGCTTCTATGAAAAAAAAATCATTATTTAATAACAATTTTTTTAATTAATTCTACTTACTACCATTTTTTATTTTAAAACTTTTTGTTTTAATTAGCTGTGTAAATGTTATTTCTTTATCTACACATTTTATTTTGTTTTTGTTTAGAAGATTATTATGAGATTTATTTAATTAATTCTTTCGATTTACTTTTTTTTTAAATATAAAATTTTGGGATTCTCTGCAAAGTAAATATTATGGATTTTTTTTGCCTTAGTAAAATATAAAGCAGAAATAATTTTTCTCTTTTTAATATCAAAAATAAGAATATAATCTTGAAAAAACTTATTCTGATATTATTTAGGCTTTAGATTAGTAATTATAAATTATTTGATTTTATCATATGCATTTGAGTTTTAAGTTTTATATCATCTTGGTTACATCAACTTTGTGAATAACAAAAAAGATAAATTTTAATGAGAATTTTGTAAAAAAAAAAAATTAAAATAATTTTAAATAAATCACACAATATATTATTAAATAATGTATCATTATATCTATTATAAAAATATTACAGAAAAGCTATTTTAGGTAAATATTTATTGCCTTTATCAATATTATGTAAACTATTTTAACACTTCAATTTACATTGCGCACAAAGAGACTCTATCTATCTTGTTTTATATATATAATTGAACTAGAACCAAACATAATTAAAAAACAACTCAAATAATTGCCATATGACATATAAGATACCCCCCTCTTCCTTTTTTACTTGAGTCTACCTTTCTCAATTAAACAATCATATAAAGTGTTCAGAGGGAAAAGGTTTATATAAATATATATTACATAATTATTCACACATTTTTAATTAGCTGATTATTATTTAAATTAATTAATGTTATATATATATTCATACAGTTATATTTGTTGAAGTTAATATAATGTTTCATATATAGAATGCTACATCCATTATATTAGTTTCATAAACTCATGATGGAGAATTTGAATTCTTGGATAGTAATGAGAACTATATATACTGTCTGCAAATGCAAACATGAGGATTGCAATATATATATATATATATATATATATATATATATATTGCAATCCTCATGTTTGAGTTTGCAGACATTGCTTTTATAATATTTTTCTTCATTATATATTACAAAATATTAATAGTCATGTGTTAATAAATTTTAAACATTTTGAAAATAATAATAATCATTCTTAAAAGTAAAATGTATTATTTTATTTTTTAAAATGAAGAATATTATTTTAAACAAATGAACATTGCTGTGGGAACCAATTGAAGCTTCTAAAATTGCCTAGTTTCCAAAAAAGGTTGGATTTATTATTGATACATCTTCATCGTGTCTTTTACTGGAGAAAAGTCAATAAAAATTGTAAGGATTATTTAAGTAAATGGTATGCATTTTATGGGCAAAAAATCCTCCAGAATGCTTTCCCTGATCTTTCCAGAAGGGTAGCTGAATATCGAGCTGTAAGCAAAGAAATGTATTAAAATTAATTTTCATCCTGCTGATCAGTTCATTTGTATCTAATGCTAAAGTTAAATATTTGACATTTATGTGCTATAAAAAGGAAACTAGCAATCTAAATTGATTATCACATAGAAATATTCTTCTAGGCATTAGTCTGGAATCTACTCATTTTGATGCTCATAGGAAAATCGCAAAGAAAACCTTTACAGGAAAAACTACTCCAGAATGAATCAAAAGAGGTTAAATGTTAAAATTGCTAGAAGACATTTAAAATTGATGATTTTAATAACCATGTACCCACATTTATGGAGACAGAATTATATGTGAGCTCACAAAGATATCAAGCTAATTAACTGAACTTTCTATTCGCTTTTCTCAATTAATTATTACAAAGCTGCGAAAAATTTTCCTTTCACACTTGCTTTTTATATCATTTTAAGTGTAAACATGTAAAAACATTATTTATTATCATATAATTCTATTGTTAATTAAAGTTGTTGTTATTAATAATTTTGTTGCTTGCCATTTTTCATCTGAAGTCCAAGCTGATTATTTATTGTGTCAATTTAATAATAGTATTAGGTGGATGGAGGTAGCGATCAGGAAATGTAATTGAATCTGCATAGAACCTTGTTTTTATGTACGCTCAATTTGATTGTTGCTTGTAGTCACTCCACCATGTAGTCAGTTTTCCATTGGTTATCTTTAAATTCCCTTAGACTGAAATTAATTTGCGACTATAGTTTTTCCTATTATTGTTATCTTCTTTATTATCAAATGTTAATAAGGTGGTTACTGATACATATATATATATATATATATATATATATATATATATATATGGTTACAGACAGGAGTTTTCTCTTATATATATGGTTACAGAAAGGAGTTTTCTATTAACTGAAAGGAGACCCTTTGATTCCTTTTGGAGACCTTAAAGGAACCAAGCAGAGCAAATTCCTAATGTCCACTCCATACGTTCTTGTTGTTGCAGCTGTTATTACTATGTGATTATTCATATAGTATACAACCATGAATGGGATGCTCATGAACATGCCTTAGCCAGTGTGGTAAGTTTATTGGCTTTTTACCTCCGAGTTTAAGATTTTTTTTCCAATATGTACAATCATGACAGACAAAAATAAGTCATGGCCCTTATTCCCAGGAGGCTGTAAGGTCACCAACCAAGGCAGCAGTTGGTGGTCGAAGGCAGAGAGTGCTAAGAATCCCCTGATTGCAGACTCAAGCTGTGATTTGATGATGACTTTTTATTTAGGTACTTACAACTGCAGATCACTTTCAAGTGAAGGAAGATTGCAAGAGTTAAAAGAAGAACTGTCTTATATTAAATGGGACATTATTGGACTTTGTGAAGTTAGAAGAAAAGGTGAAGAAACAATTGATTTAAAAAGTGGACATATACTCTACTATAAAGGCACAAATATTGGAAATATAAGTGGAGTAGGATTCATTATAAATAAAAAATGGAAGAATAACATTGTGGAGATTGATGGTATATCAGACAGAGTGGCAATATTAGTTATACAACTTAATAGCAGATACCAAATGCAGATAATTCAGGTTGATGCCCCAACAAGTTCTCATAGTGATGATGTAGTAGAATATTTTTATATGGATGTACAAAAGGCTTTTGATAAGAATAAACAACATTTTCAAATTGTTATGGGAGACTTTAATCCTAGAATTGGTATACAAATGAAAGATGAAAATGATGTAGGTAATTTTGGTCATGGTAATAGAAATGAGAGAGGACATAGCCTTGTGGAGTTTGCAGAAAAAGAAAAACTTTATATTATGAATTCTTTTTTTGAGAAAAATGTTAAAAGAAAATGGACATGGAAGCATCCAAATGAAGGTACAGCAGAATTGGATTATATTTTGACTAACCGGAAATACATATTTCAAGATTGTAATGTTCTTAATAAATTTAACACAGAAAATGATCATCGATTAGTAAGATGTAAGATACGTGTTAATGCAAAACTAGAGAGACAAAGCTTATTAAGAAAAACAATATTTACAGTTGATATTCCTAATCTTCAGAAACATTCTGATGAATTTAAATTAGAACTTACAAATCGGTTTCAAGTATTAGTAGATTTTGAACATGATTCAGATTTGAATGACATTAATAGGAAAATAAGAGATACATTTTTAAAAACTGCCACAAAGATAGCTGCTAGAAAAAAAGCAGCAATTGACCAATAAAATTTCTACTGAGACTAGAGAATTTATGAAGAAAAAAAGAAATATGAGGATATACAATAATGATGCCTTAAAAAAGATTGAATATCTCGAATTTTGTAAAATGGTGCAGAAAAGAGTTGAAAATGATATAAGAAAGTATAATTGTGAACTAACAAGGAAAGCTGTAGAAGAGAATAAAAGTCTAAACAGTGTAAAACAACATCTTGGTATTGGTAGGAAATTTATATCTGCAATAAGAAAAAAGATAGCATTATTACTAAAAAGAGAGATGACATCATAAAATATGTAGAAGACTTCTATCAAGAATTATATAGTAATAAAGACCAAGTGCCTCCTATATCTATTATATCGTCCGAATTATCCAGAATTTTGAATGAGGAAGTGAGACGTGCAATTAAATTTATGAAGAAAGAGAAGGCTCCAGGTAATGATGGAATTATAATTGATATATTAAAAGAAGCATGTGAAGAAATAGAAATTTTTTTAGCAAAGTTATATACCAAATGACTAAATGATAAAGATGTATCAGATGATTGGAAAAATGCAGTATTAATATTAATATTCAAAAAAGGTGATAAAAAAGATATTAAGAATTACTGACCTATCAGTCTTTTATCAGTTTTTTATATAAATTTTTTACTAGGATAATTACAACTCATCTACAGAAAACACTGCATTTCCACCAACCAAAAGAACAAGCTGGATTTAAAAGTGGTTTTAGTACAGTAGATCATATCCAGGTAGTGAGAGAAATTATAGAAAGGACAAATATGAGTTGCCATTATGCTTAGGATGTGTAGACTATGAACAGGCTATATTATTTTTATTTAATTTTTTTCTCTCTCTGAATCAAAATATGGATTTTTAGAAAGTAAATGTAGAGGACTTTGGTAATAACATAAATTTTACTTTAAATGACAAAAAATGTGTTTATGTTTATACAGCTTTCAATCTTATTGATCATAAATTATTCTTTTTAAAGATGTCTAGAAAAATTTGAAATTCATGGCAAAATATTGAACTTACTGAAAAACTACTTAAAGAATTTATCTTGTTCCTAAAATTAATACAGCTATGAATGCAAACATTTAATCATATGTCAACTTCCTCAGAGTTCTATTTTGAGTCCTTTATCATTTTTAATCTATGTTAATGAAATTGGTGAAATTTGTAATAAAGAATTAATTCACCAGTAAGCAATGCTACTATTTTAATCAGTATAAATTCAAATCTAAAAGTTGCTTTCAAAAATCTTTAAACTAACTATAATAACAATCTTCTAAAAACATTATTAATAAAACTAAAGCAAAATTTATGCTAATATCTTTATCTCATTAAGAGAAAGTTTTTATATTTTCACCCACTCCAGACATTTGTTTTAATTCTGAAATTCTCTGTATAATTATTCTTTTTTTTTAATGTGTCAAAGCAGAAGCGAATCCTGGACAACTGCTTTTAAGGCAGCTGTGCTAACTCCTCGGCCACCATTTTTGATTACAAATAAAAAGTTTGTAAAGAGTAAATAACTTGGCATTATTATTGACAATAGTATATCATGTTCAAATCATATTAACTAATTTTTATTTTATTTAGAGACTTTTGTTTTGTGTTTTATAAATTATCATTTCCCTCCCATGTAATATATTAATAATAATTTAAAGAACATTATATGAATTTCTGTTATAATATGGAAATACATTATATCTTTTTTTAAGTATTTCATATCTGTTTAAGACATTACGTAATAAAATTATTAGACTAATATAAAGTACGTCTCATATTTGAAGATAGTTTGAAGAGGAATTTACTTGATTTTGATCAACGTTTACATTTTACTAATGGATTATCATTTTCTGTGCGGAATCCATTAGTAAACATTATAATCTTGACATATATATTTTCTGTTAGTCAAAATATAATTTAATCCTGCTATATCTTCATTTGGATACTTCGATGTTCGTTTCTATTTAGAATTTTTATCAAAAACGAATTTGTAGTATGCAGTTTTTCTTTTTCTGTGAACCCTACAATTCAAAGTCTTTTCTCACTTTTATTACCATAGCCAAATTTACCAGCAACACTTTCATCTTTCAATAGTTTACTAACCCTAGCATTAAAGTCTCCCATGATAATTTTAAATGTTTTTTGATCTGATTAAAAGCATTTTGTACACATCTATAGAAAAATCATCTACTTCTTCATCACAATGAGAACTTGTTGGTGCATAAACCTCAACTATCTACATTTGTGGTACCTTTTTACTCTGTCTACTATATCACCACATTGTTGTTCTTCCACTATTTATTTATAATGAATTTGATTCCACTGATGTTTCCAGTATTTTTATGCTTTGTACTAAAATATGACTACTTTTTAAATAAATTGTTTCTATCTCTTTTGTTCTAACTTTACAAATTTCCAAAAATATCACATTTTATGTTAGATATTTCAATTGTTGTAATCTTCCTTCGCCTAAAAGTGATCTGCAGTTCTGAATACCTAAATAAGTAGTTATTATCAAATGGCAGTTGGGTCTGGAATGGACGGCTTCTTGTCATTTTCCACCTTCGGCCATCAATTACTGTATTGGCTGATAACTCTATAGATTCAGAGATAATTTAGTTCTATCTGTTATAATGGTAAATATTTACTTTTAAAAAGTTAATTTATACCACATATTCATCCTGCAATCAAGAAAATTCAAGTGATATTTCTGTTAAGAAATGTCTGGCAACTGAGATGAAAGATCTTAGTGTTTCTTAACATTAAACTCAGAGGTAAAAAGCCAATGAACCAACCATTATGGCAAATGCATATCGATGAGCATTCCATCTATATTCATATACTATATTAATAATCATAAAAAAATTAGAGAACTGATTTCATATGATCTATGGACTTAATAAACAAAATTTGAATGGTTCATAATCTTATAGTAATAACATCTGCAATGACAGGAATATATAAAGTGGACATCAGGAATATGTTCTGTTCCATTCTTTAAGACTTTAAAGAGGAACAAAAAGGTCTCTTTTCAGTTAAATTGGTTTTTTTTTCAGTGTAATGTACAATATGCCAAGAATTTTAAATATTTTTAAGTTGTTGAATAGGCACTGGAACCAGATCTGATAGTTGGTTGCATTATAAATTTATTAAGTACTGTGTTATTTGCCTCTCTTTCCCTAACTAATGACTATTCTCTGATAAAGACTATATATCGATAACACCTGTCACTTTAGATTTGGAAATAATAAACAAATTACATATATTGTCATATTGAAGATTGTTTTTCTTAATGTTATTTATTATTTGTGTTAATCATAAAAATAGCATTTCTTCAGGCTGATTTATTAGTTGGACCTATTTATGCTTTCACAAAATGTACCCATCTTATTTTCAGTCATCTATTTTTCTTTTAGCCAGCTTACTTAAGAGTTAATTTAGCCAGCTTACTTAGAGATAATCGTAGTCCATATATTTTTTCTTGTGGTAATTGTTTTCAATTTGTCCATCTCAGTCATGCTACCCATTTTTAATACTCTCAGAATCCATTTAAAATTTCTACAACTTCATTATATGGAAGTTTATTCAGACGTTTGAGATCAGTAAGTCTATTTGCAAGCTATATAATGCCTTGACCTGCAAAATAGAGAAGGGTCGACACTTTGATAAATTCATGGTAGTACTCCATTTGTTCTGCATAATTTTTCCATCAGTCCATATTGGTTATATTGAACTCACGAATTGGAGAACATAGCGCCACCATATTTTATTATTCATAGTAGAAGTTGTCTTGTCAAATTATATCTGCTGCATCAACGACTATTGTAGGGGTCTCTACAAACCAGTCAGGGAGCTAAATAAATAAACGATATGCTTCGAAATGTATGTATAATAAGATTTATATAATAACAATATCATAAAAACAACATAGAAAGATAATAGTCCATTAATATTAATATGCTATTTGTTTTCCTCAGGTTAAAATAGTCTTATTTCGCACCAGGAGTAATCCATTTATTATATTTGCATTTTCAAATCAAATGTATCTTGAAACACAAATGAGAATATACAATTTCTGTATAGAATAAACTAGTAGACGTTCGCAACCCCAGTGCTTACATCGCCGCTCACAATTAATAGGCTATATATCAACAATTTTCTATGCCCAACTTGTCTCTTGCGGTTTGCTTAAATTTCAGTAAATTAATCTTCGCTGGTAAAACCTTTTTCTATTCACAAATACGTACTGCTTCTCACATCCGACTATTTCATTTTAGATTTAATCACTACTAATCAATATAGTAGTCTATCGTTAACCATATATTACAGCTGACCTGTTATCATTTCAAATCCACATTAACTTTAATTCAGTCTAACCATTTTACTTTTTTCGTTCCTTTTTTCATTTACAATGGAGGTATGTTATATACGATCTAATTTGTACTAGTTTTATTTGCATACAAATTTTATTCTAATTTAATCTATAATTGGGGACAATCTCTCAAGCAAATTGCTAGAGCAAATTTTCTTCCTCAAAAAAAAAAAAAAATGTTACTAAAGTGAAGAAATCTGCGCTTATTCACAAAAACAAATAATCTTTTATTTACATACACGGCTAATTCGCACAGACATTTCACTTTTACTATTGACAATTCAATTCAAAGCATTATGCAATTTATGTATCTTGCCTTAAATATTACGGCTATCTTTTATAAAGCTTTTCAATTATGCAAAATGCATACTATATGCACGTGCGTAATTGAAGGATTTGAAGCAAAGTTTATGATGCTCTAAAATTTTAAATATATAATAAACAATAACAAAACACACCTGTTCCGTCTGACTCAGATGTATTAAACTTTCCACCTGACATAAGTAATAAAATATATTATTAATAAGAGATACTCCTACTATCAGGATAAACTATTTTTAAAATTGAATATTAAATTTATATTTACTTAACATCCTTTAAGAATGAAATTATAAGGGATTTGCACTCAAACTTTTCAATAAAATGGATGGCTGAAGAGTTAGAGAGTGGAGAAGATTGAAGCTTATCCATTAAAGTATAATAATTTTCTATATTAATATAAAATGAGCACTGATTGTATATACGTGGGGCAGATGGTGATCTGGACCAACTGATGAGTGCTGATTCAGCACAAAATACTTTTATTGGAGATCATTTATCTTTTTCACATGTATGTGGTCATGTGTATCAGTTGTATAAGAGTGATTCGATAGATGTAGGGCGTTAAAAGTTCGAGTTCAAATCCCTTACAATGACCTTAAATTTAGTATAAACAATCTACAAACTTTAAGAATGAAGTAATTTTTAAGCGTGTCTTAATTTTTCTGCAAGTGATTTCAACCTATTTGATTGAGTATTCCAACATAAATAAATGTTAAGCAACTATCACATGTTAACATATATAGATTTTCTTCTAATCATACATAGTACATTTATCTCAAGATATCAGAAACTGATCTAAAGTTGATCGTTATTGACAAAGAGAAAAAGAAGATATAATCATTAAAATAGGAAGTTAAAAGAGATTAAGAGAATAAAAATATATGGACATTATTTATATAAACTAGATTTGGCAAATGATATGGTTGTTTTTATAAATAATCCTTCAGAGCTTCAGAAAATGTTGTAAGAGTTATCAGATGAAATTAAGAAAGTAGGACTAATGATAAATAAAAAGCACTTAATCAATTTCTATCCAGTGTTGTCCTATTAAGCACTATTATCTCCCTCTATTAAGTACTAAAGTTAACAGTAGGTGGCATCGAGGTGGTGAGAAAAAAAGTATGCTGCTGAAATAACAATGAGTAATTTAAAATCATGTGTTAGAGTCATGTGATATTTATGAGTTTTATTATTGGTTCTTTGAAAGAATTTCAAGACTGAAATGGAGCTGAGCTGGACATATTGCTAACAAAGGACAATTTTGAAATCTTAAACTGAATCCCAAAAGATTATAAAAGAGCTAGTAAGAGATATGTATGACAGGAATGAAATAAAAATTGTTAGTGTGATGTGAAGAAAAGTAAATGAATTTGAGAAAGTGGAATATATTTTGACTTCCATATTGCAATGATTTGATAACGGTTGAAAATCATAATATTGATTACTATCTACAGTTTATGTTTCTATAAGTTTAAAGAATTCTCCAGAAAATATTTCATTTGAAAAATGTGCGCGGTGCCTATGACGTTTTATATCTATTATTCTTTTATAGTTGTGCATGGCTCCTTAAAAACGCTTATTAAAAAAATATATCGGAAAAATATGTGTGGATGCCATACCGTTATAATATGTATTATTTCTCTATAGTTGTGTATGATAGCTCAAAAACGCATATTAAAAACAATTATATAATTCTTGCTTTGTAGTATCAATTTTTATAGATATATACACTGCACATATTTTCGTTTTATATACATTTATCTATTTTTCAATCCAATACAATATTCCACAATTTTCTAATAGTTTACCAAAAACTCTTTGGTTTGCAATAAATAGTTATATTTTACGTTATTAACTATTTCAACCTATGAGCATACTATCAATTGATAACTCACATGTATGCACTGTAAATTGCCATATAATTTTTTTAAAAAACTCTTTCATCCTAGTTTTTATGAAGCATTATTGCTATCTCAGCTATTACTTGTTCTTATCCGTAAATCACAATTGCTTAATGCATAATAATATCAGCAAGATCTCGCCTAGTTTTTTTGTTTTTGTTTCTACTGCCTTTTTATCATTTACAATTATTTTATTCCAAGTATTAAACTTACCATATAAATAACTTGCTCCTAACTCTAAATTTTTATCGTATTGATCGTTCCATTGTCCAAAAGGTTTTGTAACATTTTTAACTTTATTTTTCTTTTTAAAAATCACTGACGCTAGTTTATCCATAGCAACGCCATTTTTCGGTAATGCTAATTTTGAAGCCTTATTCATATTTTATATAAAGTTATAGATTTCAAAATTGATATAGTAAAATAAATACGATATTTTTTTCCATAGAAAAATTAATTCAGTAAAAATATAATTAATCAACTTAAAATATCGTTTTATTAAAAATTAGCAGGAAAACTGTTATTTAAACGGAATAATACTAATAATAATAATAATAATAATAATAATTATAATAAACGGAATAATAATAATAATTATTATTATTATTATTATTATTATTATTTCATTGTATGACATCTCCATCTGTAGAGAACTATCAATAAAATAAGTAGAATAATTAACAAATTCCCATTAGCAAAAATTCTAACGAAATCTTAATTAACCTTATTATTTAAGCGCTTAATTATCTCTTCCTCACAATCTCTTCCTTAACAAGGAAAATATACAAAAAACAATACATTAAATAATAACCAATATTTTCAGTTATTCAACAAAAGGAAAGTACAAATAATTCTACCTAGAACCACATCAATCATTCCTATCATATTTTTCTTTCCTACAAAATGCATTTTATGAACATAGATCCATCTTGTACCCAATGACACAAAATTGAAAAAGCCATGGAACATTTTCTATTGGAAATGTCCCTCACTTTAAGCATACGCCATTCTTATCACAGACATTATTTGTCCATATACGTTATCAATAACTGGCATCATTGGGAGCAATTGATGAAGCGTTTCTGTCAGAATACAAATACCATCTTCATCCATTTCACACTCTCTGAGTCAGTATCTACACATTCGGTGTCTAGTTTTTTAGCAAGACTGAGAGCATAAATGAAAAATGTGAATTAAAGAAAATTAACAATATGTGGAAAAGCTATTGCAGGATAAAATATTTTTTTAAAAAAACTTCTCAATGAAGAGAATTTAAGAATGAGGAGAAAATAAAAGAAAAAATAATTTTAAATCTCACCAAATATATTCTTATGATTTGAGAAAGAAAAAGCTGTGAGAAAAGTACTTGTTATTCTATAAAATGTTAGCTAATTAGCTATTATATTTTTATTACATGAAAGCTCCTGGAAATATATATATATATAGCTGCGAATATAAATTATTCTATTGCAGTTGATTAGGTATCTAACAATAACAGAAGTGGTTAAAATGACTTCTCAACATTCTTTTATTTATCAAAACCAGAATATACATAGGAAAATGAGATTCTTCCAGAATTTTTATTTACTTTCAAGCTGTATTTATCCATTATATAGAAATAAAGATAAGTAGGTAGGTAGATAGATAGATAGATAGATAGATAGATAGATAGATAGATAGATAGATAGATAGATAGATAGATAGATAGATAGATAGATAGATAGATAGATAGATAGATAGATAGATAGATAGATAGATAGATAGATAGATAGATAGATAGATAGATAGATAGATAGATAGATAGATAGATAGATAGGGATGGATGGATGGATAGATAGATAGATAGATAGATAGATAGATAGATAGATAGATAGATGGATAGATAGATAGATAGATAGATAGATAGATAGATAGATAGATAGACAGATAGATAGATAGATAGATGGACAGATAGACAGATAGATAGATGGACAGATGGATGGATGGACAGATAGACAGATAGATAGATAGATGGATGGATGGATGGATGGATAGATGGCTGGTTGTATAGATAGATAGATAGATAGATAGATAGATAGATAGATAGATAGATAGATAGATAGATAGATAGATAGATAGATAGATAGATAGATAGATAGATAGATAGATAGATAGATAGATAGATAGATAGATAGATAGATTTAGAAATGGTTGGCTAAATAGATAAATAGATCCCCCTATGGTATAATAGCAAGTTGCTACAGAGGACAATCTTTGGTCTTTATGTATTTTAAATCTTTAATACTCTTGAAATTATTAAAAGAAAACTTTTAATTTATTATTACATACATATATAAGTATTTAAGTTGTAAAACAATATGAATGAACTGCTCATGAATATTGATCAGTTAGCATAAATGGTATAGCATATTTATATATCAGAGTTTAAGACCCTTCCAAAAATATCAATATTATTTTCACTTAGTCATTGATCAGGATTCTTGAAGCAGAATGAATAATAGCATGAGTGCACGAATGCTGATTCACTTCTATATGTACAATCATAACAGATAAAACAAAGCCTTTATTGTCAGAAGACTCTAAAGCAATAGATGTTGACCAAAGTTGGAGAGAACCTTTTGGATTATAAACTTATTTTTTATTGCACGATTACTTTATTTATGTATGATAGAAATATAGATTACATTCAAGTGAAGGCAAATAGCAAAACTGATGAACTATTTAAATTAATTCTTATACTACCATCATTGAGATATTATATAAAAAGACGATTTACAAAGAACATATATACTTTAGTGTAAATGCTTAATTATTGAATACATAATCATACTGGTGTTTATTGCAAATAAAATGAGGAAGAACAACATTGTGGAGATTAATAGTTTACCAAACAACGTTAGAATATTAATTATTCATCTCCATAAGATTCCAAATGTAGATAATTCGGGTTTATGCCCCAAGAAGTTCTCATTTGAATAAGTATAGGATTTTTACATAGATGTATTATGGAATGCTTTGGAGTCAATATTTTTGAAATGTCATATAATATGAATTTGCTATATGTAAATTAGATTATGGAGATGAATTTATCAAATTTAGAGAAAAAAATATGTTTATAATAATTTGTTTGTTTTTTAAAAACAATCGTGCAATTGTATAATGTTTTGACTATGAGAAATTATAGATTTTAAGAGTGCAATGTGCTTAATAGATTCTAGGGATGAAATATAAAATACGTTGTTGCAATATTAAAATGATAAGGGCTATTGAGTATGACAGTATTTAGTTATTGGTATTTTAACATACAGAAATAAGCCACTGATTATAATCTATAATAGAAAATAGTTTTTAAAAAAACTCACACACTTCTATGGCTAAATCTTAAATGACGTCAATAAAAATACAATTGATAAATACTACATCAAAAATATTATAAATTAATAGTATAAAAATCACTAATTCATGAGCAAGTTTTCATTTAAGACAATCGCTGAGGGTATATATACATATAATATTCAAAAACGGTCTATTAAAAATATTAAAATATGCTAAATTCTGTAAAATGTTATAAAAAAAAAAGCGAATGATGAACAAAAAAAAATTAATTGTGAAAAAAAACAG
Source organism: Epiperipatus broadwayi (assembly GCA_028023455.1). Taxonomy (NCBI): domain Eukaryota; kingdom Metazoa; phylum Onychophora; class Udeonychophora; order Euonychophora; family Peripatidae; genus Epiperipatus; species Epiperipatus broadwayi. The sequence goes on from JAQFVV010006405.1 coordinate 118,293, forward strand.
GTAAAGGAAGCTATTAGAAGCTGGGGGGGGGGTCATGATTCAAACAATTTCTAAGTATTGGCGGGAAAATTATTTCAGCAATGAAAACTAATTTTATTACTAATGAGAAGAAAGGCCTCATGAAAGTTATTTAGCAATAAAGTTCCTAAAATAAAGACATAATTAAGTATTTTAAATGAAGAGATAAGCCACGCAATTTATCTATTAAGAATAAAACAACTGGAGGAAATGATCAAATTATTACATAATTTAAAAAAAGCAGATGAAGAAATAAAACGTTGTTGGGAAAATTATGAGACATATACATAAACGTTAATGATAAACAATCGAAAAATACGGTAATGATATTGATATTAAAGAAGAGAGAAAATATATATATATATATATTAAAAGTTACAAATCTATAAGTCTTCTGTTATTATATTAGAAACAACAGACCTGTTAATATTTTTATTGGTCAAAATGAATCTGGTTAGAGATTATTCACTTAACCAATAATATTTCTGTAGTGTAATTTTCACTACATTCTCATGCTAGGTGATTTCTTTCCATTTTTAACACCTTCTGGATGGATGTAATATATGATTCCCAAAATCAGTTGGGATAATATATTTTCTTCACATGTCTTTGGTCATATGTTTATGATTACACACATTCACAAAGTTTGAACGGTAGATAGAAACCAATCCCTACCATGTGTGAGAATGATGTAGTAAAAATTACACTACAGAAATGTTATTCATAAAGTGGATAATCTTTAATCCAATGAATGACTAATAAAAATTATTAATGTACTTCCATCAAATGGTTTATGTCAAAGTTGTGAGGTCAATATGTTTGACACTTATCGCTTAAACTGTAGTAATTTATATAAAATAATGACAATGATATGTATCTCTAAGCCAACTAATGAATGCTGGTTCAGCATGAAATGTGCATATTGGGGATCATGCATTTTTTTCACATGTTTGGTCACATGCTTATGATTACAGTCCTTCACAAAGTGTTAAAAGCAGATAGAAATCAATTCCTACCTTGTGTAAGAATGGTTTAGTTAAAATTACACTACAGAAACAACACATCTATTAGTCTTCTATAAGTTTTAAACAAAATCTTTAATAATATCTTTACAACTTGTACAAAGAACATTCTAGTTTTTAAATCAATCAAAAGAACAAGTTATATTTGTGGTTCTTGCACATTAGGTCATTTACAAGATTGTGAAAAAAGTATATAGAAAGAACCAATGAATAAGAGTTGCCATTTGAATATATAGATAACCGATTTGCAGATATTTTTTTCTAACAGAATTCTTGCTAATAATTTGAACTTTGAAAGATTATATATGATTTAATTTTTTAACCATAACAATGGACTTAAAGAGCCTTTTCATTATTTTAATTAATATCCATGCCTTGTACAGTTAAGACAGTGTGGGGTGAAAGACACTGTAGGTGAAACCTCATGGATCATGGTCTAGTTCTGGCATTATCAGTAGTAAGAATTCTTATAAACTTCCAATGAAAATGGTTAATCAAGAGGAAAGTAGTATTACATTTATAAGCTACAATTCAATTTTTCATATTTGTCCAATCATTGCATAATAGCTGCACATATTATTTATTGTGATATGTGGTTTACTTGTACATTATGTTATTAAATTGTGGCTTCTTTCTAATCTGGTTAATATATGAGGTCTTCCTGATCATTGGGTGCTTTGTTGTTATTGTTTTTAAGTCAGGGCTTTAGGAATATTGAAACATTAAAATTTTCTTATCATTTCCTCATATACACTTTAATGCATTCCGTTTTATAAAACTCCATTATTTTGCTTACAGTTCAATTATCCTGCACACTTCATCAGAGCTACAATATTTAAACATATAATCATATACTCATATATATATATATATTACCATTCATAATCATATTTAACTTTAACTCTATAGCTTTGCTTCTTTTATTTTTTATTTATATTTTCTTTTTATTCTTTATTTTATTTTTATTCTTATTTCATTTTTATTTTTTATTATTCTATCTTATCTATCATTCCACATTTACTCTTTAATATATTATTATAACCATTATATTTTATTTTTTATATCTAGTTATTACCTAACATTTTTTATGATCTCTATTATTTTATATATTTCTTCCTTTGTTAATAATTCCTATTTTATTCCTATTCTTATCTCTATTTTTATTTTTCTATTATCATTTTTTTTTATTTTACTTAACTCTCTATAAATTTCAAAAATTTATTAGCTTTGTTTTCATATACACCTTTCAGTTTTGTAGACAGAAAAGTGAAATTTATAAAGAGGTAAATAAAATGAAAAAATGAAATAAAATGAGACTAGGAAAATAATGATAGAGATAAGAATAATAATAAAATAGGAATGATTAATAAAGAAATAAATATATAAAATAATAGAAGACAAAGGAGGTTAGGTATATGTATTATAACAAAACCCTATTTACCTCTCACTAGACAGGTATGTACTACCGAATACGTATAAGTTGTATTAATATACGTGCCTGGGTATTTTTATTTAATTAAGTCATTCGACCTAAAATATTATTATTCAAACTTATAGGTTATCCTTGCAACTGTAATATATCCCCAACACGTATTTATGGTTGTCCGAAGGACACCAAGCGCCAAACCTATACGAATATAAGAATTATGCGAAGTGGATATATTATCAACAAGAATACTGTTTATGTAATGTGAGAGAGGTTTAGGCCATCAGCTAGCTCAATCTGATGGTCGGGTGATGTCACAGCCGTGAGTAGCTACGAATGGGGTGAAGAGTTCTCTTTTATTTTTTTTATTTTTAAACATAAAAACAAATAAAATAATCATAAACTAAATAAATGGATTTATAAATAACTAAACTAAGTCATTACTTTACTTTCTTTATATATTTATTTAATATTAAAAAAAAATATTTAGCACTCTGTCATTTCAAATCACAATCATACGTCATTCTTTTAATAGATCTCTCATACATATCTTAAGTAGAGAAGATCGATACTACAAAAAGTTTGTATCATGTGACTTTCAACACTCGTTACTTTCTGACGTCCGTAATGGAACGAAGCTTTAAAGAAATCTTATAAAGTTAGTTCGCAAGTCACCTTCACTGATTATTGAAAATACAAAATTTCCTTTTTATAAAGAAGATTTAAAAAGATCAATGATTAAAGTTCTTTACCTGTCTTTTCCGGGAAGTAGTAGAAGCAATTTTTATTTATTTATTATTTAGTTCCATTTTGCAGGTAATTAGGCAATTCAAGGTAACGATTCGAGATCTTTATGTCCATTGGCCGATGAGGTTCATTTGATTCCATGCTGGAATTATGTGTTGTTTCGAGGCATCCTGGTTTTATTGAGGCAGCTGCAGCAGGTTGGGATCAGGGGCCTGAATCTGATGCGGCTTATCTTACCCCGACATATCTTTTGAAATCGCCATTATATATTTTTAAATATTAAAACCGTTTAGGTGTTCACTATTGTAGCTCTGCCAGAAAAAGATCCTATGCATTCTGGGTGGTTCACTTTTATAGCCCCCTCCATTGGTTCTAGAAGCTTCTTTTTGATCTCACTTCCAATTTTCAATTTGGAATAACCAGATCTGTTAAATGTGTGAAAACTCGTAGCGTAGCTTCTATTGTAATATAACAGAAAAATAAAATCTCATTCTGCCGGAAAACTCTAGTTTTTTCAACGTGAACAAAAAATCTTGTTTCTCTCTTTTCACTACTTAATTCATTTATACACACATTTGTCACACACACACACACATATATATCATTTAAAATGACAGAGTCCCTCCCCCTATGTTTATGTATTTGTATCCACCACCACGTAATAAACAAAATTAAATGTTATATATATCTCTACATCTATATATGTCTACTGATTAAATAATTTATTTGTGACTGGGTTCAAACCCATTCTGTCATAATAATCCCTCCTCCAAAGGCCTTCAAATATATTTGCATATTTTGAATGGCTCTTTTTGTACAACACTTATGTATTACGCCTAATATGACCCTCTGCTTCTTTTCCTGGTCTGAAGTTCGGCTTCTCCGATGGTCTCTTCTCTTCAGGTGTTGCTCTCCATTTTGGAAAGGTATCCACTCCCATTCTCCACCCTCTTTTACTGCTTCATGATGCCTGCCGTAGTCATATGAGCTCATGTCAATGGCATTGAGCAGCTCCAGAATCTCTCCCAGTGATGCTTTCCCTGTCCCCAAGATCATCTGTTTTACTCTCATGGGCATACTGTGTCTTATAATATGCAGTATATGACTCTCCGTCATGTTGCATGCATTCAATGTCTGCAGTCTAGCCACCTGTTTATGAAAGAATTGTGAATAGCTATCATTGCACCCTTCTTAAACTTTTCTTGCATAATTTGATAGTGCATTAACTCCTGCCTATCTTTGGACCAAAAGGCCTCTCTCACTTCTTTTTTATATTCTTCAAAAGTAGCTGACTGTCAACCAAGTGCATCCCACCACGACTGGGCATTGTCTGTAAGGTTGCCGCACGCGATAATTATCTTACTTTCTTCCAACATGGGATTTATATTGAAATATTTTTCTAGGCTACATAGATGCTTGACTGGTGATTCTCCCATTCTACCTGCAAATGGAAGAATTTTTATGAACTGATTCATACTCCCTTGCACCATCGTGTGACTTATTACCACTGCCGGTTTTCCCCGAGGGGTTTACTTGAGCGCCTTGCTTCTGTTCATCTCCACTCTCCATATCTGTCTTTTCACCTTTCTGTTCCCCAAAACATTCTCGTCTTTGATTCCCACTTTTTGTTCTAATCTGTCCATTCTCTTTTCTATCTCTCCGAATCTCAACTCTAGACTTTCAAGCTTTTTCAAAATTCACTCCAACATATTTTCCTGTTTCTCGTTTTCCAGATTCTCTTGCACTCTTGTTTTCATAAATTTCTTCTTTTTTATTTTACCTTTGAAATTAAAATTAATAGCTTACTTATGTTTGACCTATTACACATCTACGAACTGACAAAACTGGTTATTTCTTAATAGATATATATTTAACAAATTAATACCCTTTGATTTATTTAATGCTTCATTTGAACTATATATCTAAACAGCCCTTTCTTCAATAAAATATAAAACATTTCACTTTATTAACGTATTTCTAATATCTCCTAACTCTCTCCATTCCCCTCTACTTGTCTTCAAAGCCCTTTAGTTGGGACACCATTATAACAAAACGCTATTTACCTCTCACTAGACAGGTATGTACTACCGAATATGTATAAGTTGTATTAATATACGTGCCTGTGTATTTTTATTTAATTAAGTCATTCGACCTAAAATATTATTATTCAAACTTATAGGTTATTCTCGCAACTGTAATATATCCCCAACGCGTATTTATGGTCGTCCGAAGGACACCAAGCACCAAACCTTTACGAATATAAGAATTACGCGAAGTGGATATATTACCAACAAGAATACTGTTTACATAATGTGAGAGAGGTTTTGGCCATCAGCTAGCTCAATCTCATGGTCGGGTGACATCACAGCCATGAGTAGCTATGAATGGGGTGAAGAGTTCTCTTTTATTTTTTTTATTTTTAAACATAAGAACAAATAAAATAATCATAAACTAAATAAATGGATTTATAAATAACTAAACTAAGTCAATACTCTACTTTCTTTATATATTTATTTAATATATAAAATAAAAAAAAAACAATATTTAGCACTCTGTCATTTCAAATCGCAATCATACATCATTCTTTTAATAGATCCCTCATACATATCTTAAGTAGCGAAGATCGATACTACAAAAAGTTTGTATCATGTGACTTTCAACACTTGTTACTTTCTGACATCCGTAATGGAACGAAGCTTTAAAGAAATCTTATAAAGTTAGTTCGCAAGTCACCTTCACTGATTATTGAAAATACAAAATTTCCTTTTTATAAAGAAGATTTAAAAAGATCAATGATTAAAGTTCTTTACCTGTCTTTTCCGGGAAATAGTAGAAGCAATTTTTATTTATTTATTATTTAGTTCCGTTCCGCATGTAATTAGGCAATTCAAGGTAATGATTCGACATCTTTATGTCCGTTGGCCAATGAGGTTCCTTTGATTCCACGCTGGAATTATGTGTTGTTTCAAGGCATCCTGGTTTTATTGAGGCAGCTGCTGCAGCAGGTTGGGATCAGGAGCCTGAATCCGATGCGGCTTCTCTTACCCCGACATGTCTTTTGACATCGCCATTATATATTTTTAAATATTAAAACCGTTTAGGTGTTCACTATTGTAGCTCTGCCAGAAAAAGATCCTATGCATTCTGGGTGGCTCACTTTTATAGCCCCCTCCATTGGTTCTAGAAGCTTTTTTTTGATCTCACTTTCGATTTTCAATGAGGAATAACCAGATCTGTTAAACGTGTGAAAACTTGTGTCGTAGCTTCTATTGTAATATAACAGAAAAATAAAATCTCATTCTGCCGGAAAACTCTAGTTTTTTCAATGTGAACAAAAAATCTCATTTCTCTCTTTTCACTACTTAATTCATTTATACACGCATTTGTCACACACACATATATATCATTTAAAATGACAGAGTCCCTCCCCCCATGTTTATGTATTTGTAACCACCACCACGTAATAAACAAAATTAAATATTATATATATCTCTACATCTATATATGTCTACCGATTAAATAATTTATTTGTGGCTGGGTTCAAACCCATTTTGTCACAATATATATATATTAAAATGGAAAGGTTATAATAATATATTAAAGAATAAATGTGGAATGATAGATAAATAAATAATAAAATAAAATAAGAATAAAATGAAAGTAAAAATAAAATAAAGAAATAATAAGGAAATATAAATAAGAAATAAGAGAATCAAAGCTATAGAGTTAAAGTTAAATATGATTATGAATGGTAATATAAAATATGTACATTAATAGGGATATTAATACATAAATAAAATAATAGTTATATGAGTGTATGATTATATGTTTAAATGTTGTAGCTCTGATGAAGATTGCAGGACAGTCAAAACAGTAAGCAAAATACTGAAGGAATTATATAAAAAAGATTGCATTAAAGTGTATATGAGGAAATGATAAGAAAATTTTAATAAATATGAAGAAAAATGCAAAAAAATTGAAACAGTACGTGTGTTGGTTTCTAGCATGTTATCAGTAGTTATATGCTATGGTATTTTTATATAAATACATCTGATAATAAGAAATGTACATCTGTCTATCAACAGCAACTTATTTTGAGGATCATGTGAATGTTCTCATTACACAAAATTTATAGCCTGATGTGAAGCCAAATTGTGATAGAGTTATTTACCATAATAAAAGTTATAACAGGTAAAAAGGAAAATATCCTTTTTTTTTAACAAATGGCCATATGGAACAAAATCTTTTTCAATTTCTCCCCATAGAGATATCATAAAAGCAAAGATCATACCATGCTTTTCCATTGCTGATTGATGAGAGTTTAATTTTTTTTTTTTTTTTAATCCTTTAGCTTGGAATAGCTAAATATTCATTTACTGACTAAAGTTCAATACTTATCTAGGATGACTGTGAGCCATTCACCTGTAAGAAAAATGTTAAACCTAGTAAAAAAAAATTTTGGTATGAATTTGAACCCAAGTCATAGACATGGACAGTAAATTTGCAATCTCTGCATCAGAGGTTCTGCAATATTTTTACAATGCCTAAAATTATTATTAATTTTAATAATCCTGTAAGCAAATAATAACTATTAAATATGTCACACTTAGTAGATAATAATGATGATAATTGTGATGATGATGAAACAATAATCTCAGATGCATATTCAATAAGAATCCATTATAAATCAGACCTTACTATTTATGTGATGACTATATTAATAAGATAAAGCATACTTTCCAATATTAGTTTTAAAACCATCACTCAGAAAGATCTGGTTTGCAAAATATTCTTATGATATGCACATCTGGAGAATATTACTTCATTAATATTCATAATCATCAGTTATACATTCTCACAAACTCCAAAAGAGAGAAAAAAAGATAAACAAAAAATAATATACCAGAAATGAGTTTGGCAATAACAATCCAATCCAATTTGTGAATCACAAATACTTTCACATAGAAAGCACATTAATCCATGATACTGTTTATTTGCTATTTTGTAAATGTAATATTTTAACTTTTTTGCAAAAAAACTTTTTTTTCTTAAACATCAGTCTAACCGTAACTATCCAATATATCTTATTCTCTGCAATATTCTCCCAATAAAAATAATCAACACTACATATTTTTAGAATGTCTTTTGATATATTCTTTATGACACAAAATGATCTGAATTTCCTATAAAAACTGTTTTCATGTTCATCATAAAACACACTTTTACCAAATCTCCTAATGTTTATTCATTCCCCGTAATCTGTCTAATGAGTTGTGATTTTACAATAACATTCAGAAAGTATATAAACCTATTGATTGAGCTTATGATATTACCAGTGTGTTTTTAAAAATGTTCAGAGCATCATTAAATGAAATATTTATAATCTCATTATTTTACATTGGCACAGTGTCCAAATTATATCTGCATACAGATATATAACTGCTATACACATGACTTGGCTTTGAATCCTGTTAAGATATAACTTGAATTTTTTTTAGTTCCAATGAGAATTTTATTTTAAAACCCTGTTCTATGGCAGAATTAAATAACCATCTACCATTGGTTGGTAAAAGAATGCTCATGTGTTTTTGGATGAAAGCTGGAAAACTGTTCAATGCTTCATCAATTAACAATTGGAAATGGCAAGGGTGGTAATAATGCCTTCCTTTTCAATGTACCTCTACTAGTGCTAATAAAGATGTCTTTATCACTGGTTTGTATAACTTTTGCATCAAAACAAAGTATTACTTAATGTCTTCTACAATTTAAGCCATTTTTAATGTTGCAAAGGCTACATTAAAAAGAAAGAGATGTTAAATATACAGGTTTAGCTTAAATATTGAATTGCTAAAATAAATTATGTTAATGAAATAGCAAACTACTCTATCTTTGATCCTGTATTATGATAGCACATTCCTGTTTTATCTTAACTACATTTGAATTTAAAAAGCATTTCCATGCTCTATGTGATTTTTCACAATGTTTAGAGTATAATATGGGATTCAGGGATCAATTCCAATATTGGCATTTTCAACACTTGAACTTTTTATGAACTCTTGAGCAAGAAAATCATTCTAATATATCTTTATTGTTAAAAGAAGGTTGCCTTGTCAACAGTTTGAAATTGTTGATTGCTATTGATATTGGGATTGTCTAAATGTTGACTGATTTTAAATAATATATATATATATTAACAGTTACATTTATATGGCCAATGAACATCACATGACCACCACCTGGTCATGTGATGTTTATTGGCTTAAAATCAATCCTGCCTAATATGATAGTGGTGGCTATGGTTATTAAAGAACCAAATACACCAAAATGTATGGGTACTGAACTGGGTTCAGACCCATATGACTATATAAGCTAATGGGCTTGCATTGAAAACTTTAAGGTGTTTTCAGTTTAAGACTATGTTTTGTAGTTAAACGGAGATACAAGATGGTTATTGGAGGGTTGCATAAGATCCTAAGATCTAGATACAGTGCTTTCAGATCTAAGGCTTCTCACTGATGAACGCCATAAGCCAGAAACTAGTCTTGGAATATTGGATGAGTAGGCACTAGATGGGGATTTTATGCAGAAGCCTTCTGGCATCCATTGATTACTCTATCTTGCTGTGTGTGTGGCAATATATATATAGTGAGTTTTGCCTGTTTTGACTACATTTATATGGATTGTGTAATCAAGTGAAGGATATGAGGGCTAAAAATCTATGGCTCTCTATTTAACTTTATATCAAACTTAAATGTCACATGACTTTCTTACAACAAACAAATTGATTACATTATATATATATAATTGCCACATTTTGTATAAAATGCTTGTAGCCATATAAATAATAAACAAAGTAACAGATTAAATAAAAGAAGTAGAATTAGTAAAAAGAAAAAAAAAATCAATTCCAGAATGATCGTTATTAGTTTAAAATATGTGTTTTATAACAGTCTGTGTAGATTTTAAATATATGTAAAACTAAAAAAAAAAAAAAATAACTCTTTGAAAATAGTTGTAATTGATTGAGTATACAATATGTATGATCTGTATGCATTTATTTCAAATATAACCCTTTATTGCTTGGTTCAATGCAGTGATCATGTAACAGACGCTGAAGTGGAAGACCTTCGGATCGATTCTAGTTGTGGAACTTCCTGACTGAAATTTCTTATGAACTTTCACAGTATGTGAAATAATATTAAATTTAATCCTGACTTACATGATTTACTGGACTGGTCTAGTGTCAGGCTCTTGTGTATTAGGTCTTTGAATCGATTCTAATTCTGATATTTCCTGGTTCTAGCTTCTTATAAACTTTCCAGCAATAAAGTGATTTGATTTTTTTTTTAATGTAATCTTAATGCATTTTCAGGGCAGAGCATTATTTTCAAAATTAAATATTTTAAATAGTTTATCTTTGACTAGGATACGCACTAAAACACCGTAATGATTATTTATACCTTTTCTGTTTAAAAACACTTGATAATTATTTATAATATATGACATTTCATTTGTAAGTTTTTTTTTAAATATAATTTGTTTCGGTATGTGTGTTAATAACATGTCTACTAAACAGAAAGACATATATTACGCTCAAACATCTGCATAGTTATTAATAATAATTTGTAATTTTTTTCTCCTTGTTTTGACGAATCTTGTTTGCGTTCATCTACAGCTTTGGGCTAAACCAACACGAATTCTCTAAGTAAGCGATAATATTTACAGATATTTATTTAAAACATTTGTGAATAGTATTAAAAGTGCATCTGTTCATAAACTATAACACAATATTTAAATTTGAGCACACAATTAAAATAATAAACACACAAAAGCAACGAAAAACAAAATCTAAACTTGAATACTATAATCAACGTGTCAAATATCATACTGTACTTAAGATAGAGTAACATTTTGTTAATTATGAGTACTATTTGTAAATTTATATATATTATGTATACAAACTTACTTCGTAAGTAAATGTTTTCTTCCATTTGTTTGAATAAAAAAAAAATAGTATCACCTGACGTAAAAAAAAACTTATTTAAATTCTTTTCGAGAAACATTAAACTGGATAATAGAATAAAGGGGGAGAGGGGAGTGAATTCAAGTTAAATTAATGACTCAAAATAGAGAAAAGAATAAAAAAAAATACAAATCCTTTCAAAATTAATTTTTCACACACAAACGTGTAACTATTAGTGCATAACCGGTATTATATTAATAATTGCAATTTATAATATTCTTATAAATTGCTGATTATGAAAATATTTTGTATTAATAATTGCAATTTATAGTATTCTTATAAATTCCTGATTATCAATGTATTTTGCTGAGTTATAAACGATATTTTGTTATGTAAAAAAAAATGCGAATATATTTAAGAAATTGTTGGTAATCTTTGCGTTAAAAACATTTAATAAGTTTTGGAAACTTTTTAATTGATCTTATCCAAATCCTATATTAGCATTTTATAGGTCTAAATGTATCATAAAACAATAATAGATTTTTAAAAAATAGTATAATGGAATGTCGACATTTTTTACGAGTTCGTTCATCCAAATATTGAAGTTGAAAAAGGAAGTAATTTTCCTAACATTTGAGTTACCATTGATAATCGTTTATTTAAAATGACACATATTAAACTATAAAACAGGTTTAAATAATAAATTCAAGTAGTAATATAAGCAAAATATATTCATAGCATAAGTGAATTAATGTACATATACATTTGTGTGCGTGTGTGCGCGCAGTATATATATAATTACAAAAAACCTACTTCTCTAAAATAACCAACTGTACTCTTTTAGGGTTTTATACTCCTTTTTCATGAACCGTGCACCTTTTAAAACCTGTACTCCAAAAATACTCCTTGGCCTTATTTAGAAGGTGGGTAGAAATCTTTTCGCATTTTAAACAAGAATATATCCCCCACAAAAATTTAAAATTATGGGTTGAATGTGCAGTATGTTGCCCCGGCACTAATGCTAATGTAGAGATGGTATTGTCGCTTGGTAATGATTACTGGAGTAGAGAAAAATCGCAACTATCCGTAAGGACACTAGCTGCAGTTTTAACTGTTTAAATATATATGGGGGATGAAAGTTGTTCTGATGTGTGTGCGCTATTGGAAGAAAATTCAGAATTATCCAAAAAAATTCTTACAACACAAAAATATGATTTCAGGAATTAAAAGTTATATAAGTTTTAACTATTAGAATTATTATTAATTTCTACATTATTTTAAAAATATGTATAATCGAATGGAAGAAGACTCTGTTTTCTTTTTTTCCCACAAACCCAATCACCATATTTAATTAATGAAATCCCATTTGCACTCCTTTTGTATAAAAAATAGTTAGTCACCTTAACTTTACTGAACAAAAATTTAATAGTAACCTAACCAAATCTAAAGATTTCATCCATCTGGAAGTTCAAAGAGTCTAAGAGACCCCCCCTGAAGCATATGCTCTTGCAATTATATTAAGGAGTAATCATTGTATATGCATCAGAAGAGATAAACACAATAATGCAGGAAAAACTCTCAATATCCTTGCTGCCTATGTTTTATACATTGACTATTGCATACATTTTTCAAATATTAGAATCAGGTCACATGCAATAATCTTCATCAAACGGATTTAGGGAGACTATTGAAATTTTAAAGAGACTAATTTGCGATTAACAGCACGATAAAACAATCAGACTATCATCCTTATGAAAGAATTTTCTTACACAAATAAACATAAAAAGAAAAAAAAACTTCATCAAACTGATCATAACCATATAATATAAATATCTCTGTAGCAATCATGTGAGTATTATTTTACCTAGTTGAGGGCTGGTGTTCCTTTACTGAAATGTTGGTTTCAATTATTTCATTTTTAGTTTTGTTTTATTTTTTGTTAACCATGGTCACTCCCAAGAATATAATTTTTGAAACGTCTTTTGCCTGTGAATCTGTAAATAAAGAAAAAAATAGTGCATCAAATGTATTAAACAAAATGGGGTGCAACATTCGATTCATGCCAATCAACTAGAAAAATGGAATATATATTCTCAAATTTTTAAAACATACTTATTAGCACATTAATAATTCTCTAATTCATGTTATTAGAAATAGCACTATACTAGGCTTCCTTACTTTTTCTTTTATTTTATTCATTACACACCATGCTAATTATCTGAGAATAACAATCACGTCTTCAATCTTTCTCAAAGATAAAAGAAACAAAATTAAGTTGAGAATTAAATTCGATTTATTATATTGACAAATTTGTTGCCTAAGTTGCACCATTACAGGTATGGAACAACCTAATCTCCGCACGCAATAGAATATACAATTTGATGTTTTTCAGTATTATTTATTAATCTATTTAAAGACAGGAAAGACTTAAAAACAATTATTTAAATCTTTAAAAACAACCTTCTTCAATTTTGGAATATAATTTAGGAATATAAGCAACAAAATGCATTCTTCTTTTATTTTAATCAAATCAAGCTTTTATTTAACTATATATAGAATTTTAAAAATATCAATACAAAAAAAGTGGGCATTTTTTGTAAGTTTGTTGAATTTTGTTTCCAGAATGTGACTTGTGAAATATTGTAGTAATGTATGTTTTTACTTATTTATTATTATAACTGTTACATTTTTAATAACAATAATTTATTTAAAACAGTATGTGATGTGATGCACTGTGACTTCTCCTTATACAGAGTCTGGGATCTCTCAGCAACTATGTCCAGAAAAACCTGTTAGCCACTTTGACTTCACATTCCATTTTCCATCTTAAGTTTTTTTATATTCTTCTCTATCCTGCTCATCTCATTTCCACAATATAATCTTTGTCAACCTCATGGCCTTTATATCTAAAACCCCCTTATCTTTTCTGAAACCCAGCATAAAAACCAATAAGTCACTTTCTGTACAATCACTTTGTTCATATTTATTTTTCTACAACTTCATTATTTGTACCCTTTCTGCTTTCAGACATTTACATTCAATTAACAGATGCCTAATATTTTTTTGCCTTCCTTACACAACTTGCAGAATAAATCACCTGTATTTTTTCCATTTATGTGTATATTCCCTTGTTGCTAAAAATCCGATTAGAGCCTTAACAGTAAACTACTTTCCTTGCTATTTCCATAAATTAACTCACATTCTATATTCTGTTTACTTCTATAAATATTTTAACTCTTTTTACTCTCCATACTAGTTCTCCATCTCTCCAACTCCCTATTCATTATTAATGCATTTATTCTTCTATCCCATTCCTTCACACTATAACACTCAACAATTCTTCTAACACAATCATCCCACCTTTTGTATAAGTATACTGACATAAATTGTTTATCTAAATCTGTATATTGTATTATCTTTCTCCCCCCCCCCATATTGTTACCCACCTGTCCTTTATTCATAACCCAATTAAATATTATTTTGGCTATTCTTTTATTATACATAAACTGCAATATACCAAACATTTTCATTTTGCTTTTTGCATCTCTAATATAAAAACTTGACAATCCCATATCTTCTCAATGTGCCTCCTTTGCCATCCACATTTCTGCATCTAATGCATGCCTTCCTACTTCTCTTTGTACTTTTTCTAAGTAACCTAATACCTCTTTCCTAACACATAATACATCATTATTATATTAACCCTGCTACTGTCACCCCCTTTCATACAATTCTGACTTCATCATATTTATTATATGAGAACACTGTTCATTTCTTTATCAATCCCTTTTTTTTCTTTGCTTCATTTATCAATTTTTTCTCCCATTTGTCCAAGCAATTTCTCTGATTACTTAAGGTCATTCCCAAATAGTTATATCTATTCACCACACTTAACTTTATATCCCTCAGTAAAAATTTTTTCTTCACTAAATTTAATCCCCATCTTTTTACCTACCTTTGCACTTGTCCTCAGCATAACTTCCATACCTTCCCTTTTTTATGCACACAAAAAACATCATCTATGAATAAGAAACCTGGCAATGTATATAACCCCATGCCACCTATTTATGGTATCTCTGCCCCTCTTCCTAGTCTTTCTATTGCTCTCCCCATTTCTCTCAAATACAACAAAAATAAAATAGGCGACAGAGGACATCATTGCCTTAGTCCCATCCCATTTTTAACTTTAACTGATACTATATCCCCTAATAGTAGCAAAAATCTCACCTTATAGTGCTATCTAGTGTAAGCTCTAGTAATCAGTATATTGCTAGAAGTTGCAGTAGATGGCATGGTTGAGAGGTAAATTTTATTATTATTTTAACAGCTTGTGTAAGCATAAGAAAAGGGCATCATGTTGTGTTTTATCCATTTATTTATTAGCTTATTAAAATTATTACAATTTTCAACTTGATTATTATTCAAAACTGTAATGGCTGGATTGATTAATAAGTGCAAAAAAAATAAAGTTTCAACTTTTTCAATTGTTAGTGTTTGATTTATTCTTCACATTTGAACGTGGGTATGCAGAAGATTTCGATAAAGAATTTATGTCAATATACTTATATAAAAGGTGGGATGATTGTGTTAGAAGAATTGTTGAATGTTATAGTGGTAAGGAATGGGATAGAAAAATAAATGCATTAATAAAAAATAGAAATTTGGAGCGATGGAGAACTAGTTTGGAGAGTAGAAAGAGTTTAGATATATATAAGAGTAAACAGAATATTGAGTGCAAGTTAATTTATGATAATAGCAAGAAAAGTAGTTTACTGTTTAAGACATAAACATGTTTTTAGTAACAAGTGAATACACACATAAATGGAAAAATATGGGTGAATTAGTCAGCAAATTATGTAAAGAAGGCATAAAAATATTACACATGTGTTAATTGAGTGTAACTGCCTGCAAAAAGGAAGGGTACAAATAATAAAGTTGTGGAAAAATAAATATAACAAATTGATTATACAGAAAGTGGGTTCTTGGTTTTTAGGCTGGGTTTGGACAAACATAAGTTGGATTTAGATATAAAAGTCATGGGGTTGATAAAGACAACATTGTGGAAATGGGATGGAGCAGGATAGTAAGGAATATGGGGGATAACAAGTCTCTCTGGGCATTATGGCTGAGAGACTACTAAGTCCAATAAAGGAGAAACCATAGTCCATCACATCATCTTTTATATAATCAATAGACTGGCTTTGATATGAAAAACTGGGCTGTATTTATAAGTTTGTTAAAATGATTCTTCAGAAAATTGACTTATTTCACATGAATAAATTTGCATTCTTGGTGTTACATATTTAATAGCAGTAAACTATTTACTGGTTTATTCAATTTATTAGAATTTCAAAGATATTTACTAGTAGTAGTAAAACAGTCACATGTTCATAATAGTGACTGATGTTTAAGCACCAAACACAGGTAGATAACAGTAATTGCATTCACTTGGCCATAATATTTATTGTTGTTTAGTTGGGACTCAATTTTGTTTAAATTATGAGACAATCACTCTCACAATTGGGTTTATTTACTCAAATGAAAATACACAATAAATAGATCAATGTTAATAAATAACAGACTTAATATATTTCAAATTAAAACGGGATACCTCAGCTAAGCAAAGCCAATTCCAACATACCTTTGCAGAGATACAGTAAAAGAGAAATCAGTACTTGTAAGACTTGTTGAGAGCTGAGGATTTGAATGATGCAATATCTTTTTTGTTTTTATATTGAGTAATTATCTGAGTTGTTTATCAGTTAACAGAATAGAGGACACTTTAAGCCTGCTTAAAATACATCATAGTATACTTTACCAAAATTAAAGTTGCATTAAGAAATTTTAAATATTCTATAGATAATATATAAAGAATTAATAAAGATTTTAAAACATTATATATATATATATATATCATTAGAATAAAACTATAAATTTTTTTTAAATGCCTATATAAAATTGAAGAAAATATCCTTTGCTATAGCCAGCGTCGGTGTATTCCACCATCTTAAGTAGCAATACATTAATATTTAAATATTATTAAACTCTCACACCAGTAATGCTGCCTTGTGAATTACCTACTTTCCATAAATTGTGTATATTAACACAATTACACTATTTATTTAATACATTATCCATACTATTTATAAAATATGACTCCTTAATTTTTTTTGTATTCAAATAATTTTTATATGCAAAATAAAAACTCTGTCAAAGCAGAATTCTCCATTACAAATCCCTGCATGTTCTACAAAAACAGATTTATACTTATCTGCAGACTAACGCAACTTATTATATAATAATTCATGCTTCCTAATCTTCTTTTTCAATGCACATTATAAGTTTCCCCAATGTAATTATATCCACAATGACATACCACTTTATATATAATATTATATTTGTTGCTTTTATCAATAGAATTTTTACCATTAGTAACCAATCTTCCAGTATTTACATCTACTTTAAATGCAACATTAAAATCAGCAGATACCAATGATGTAATCTTATTACAAACAATATCCTTTACATAAGGCAATGCTATCCACCGTTTCTTTTCCATATTATTTCTTCTCCATATATTTCTAAACCTATATAGTGCACATAAAATATTTTTTCTACTACATCCCACACCTAATAAATCATTCACATATCACTCTGAAATTTACACAAAATATCATTTTTGAAATGAAATGTTTTAAAACCAGCCAATTTATAGGTAAGTGGAACATTTGAATTTGGAAGAATAACTCCTCTAATTGATAATGGTTTCAACACCATTTTATTATTAATTTTATTACCTTCTCTCTATAAAATCAATCAAGATATTTTATACTCTTCTCATTATCTTCAGAAGTAATAGTCCACGTTAACCCAGCAATATCATTTAATTTAATAAACAGTTTTTGCACTATCATATTTGATCCTACAATAAGCACGTTATCCACATACCTAAAATAACTTTTAACACTGATCATAAAATTTTTTTTTTAAAATCATCATTTCATAACATGACAACACATAATAATTTCTGAAACAAGTAAACCCATAGGCCAACCTTCATCCATCATATACAACTGATCTTCAAAGGTAGCTATCAAGTTCTGATCAATAAATAATAATAAATCTTTTACAAATATACATAAGAGTTACTCCTTTTTCATATAAAACTTGATCAATAATATTAATAGACTCCTTTCTTTTTATTGAGACATATAACTCTGCAACATCCAACGTAAATAATTTATCATCATTATCCAAATCAATATTATCAATCTTTTTAACTAAGTCAAATGAAGATCCAATTGTATAATCACCAAAACCCAATTCATCTTGCAAAAACTTTCCAACAAAATCTGATGCATGATAATACATACATCCTCCAAAATCCAACATCCGTCTAATAGGTAATCCTTCTTTATGCACTTTTAAATTTCCAAAAATCCTTGAAATAATTGCAGTGGATAGTTAAAGAGATAGATACAACTTTCTATCAAACACTTTATATTGTAACTGGATGTTTGTCAAGCCTTATTAAGTGTGAAAAATTTTAAATTTTAATTAATAGCAATTGTAATATATTAAATTAGTGTATTATCTTGTTGGTATATAATAGTAATTGCCAAATGGCATTTTTAAAATTAAGTAAATTGCATCAATAAATCTCCTCAGAGTGATAAAGATTCAGACTGTTCAAAATATGCTAACCCCTTTTGGCATGGTGTATATAAGTCTTTATATGCACTTTGACAATGGGACTAATTCTCAATAATATTAAAATGATAATTTAATAGCATTATTATTAATTTGAAAGTATAAATATGTTTTGGTACTTTGGTATTATTAAATAATAAGTAGAAAGATTTAAAGTTATAACACTTCTAAATCAATATTTGTAGTCAATTCCTAAGTATATTTTTATAGTGATTTAAAATACTATTGAACAGTTTGATTAATTGTTACTAATGAATATAGGGGGAGAAGTGTTAATTATATGCACACTATGCTACTATTTGTCTATTTTTAATTGTACCAAGGTACAATGTAATAAAAGGTATAAATAACTTAACATAAGGAGTAGAGGGGGAACTATTTTTTTTAAAAAAACTAGAAGAAAGACACTCACATCTGAAACAACAAAACTAAATAAATCAAGAAGAAAGCTAAAAAGTAATAACACTAGATTTAAATTGATCAAAACTAAGATCTGTTGTAATTCTTAAACCATGGAATAGAAAAATTGTAATTTCTTGTGTGCATTAAAACTTCCTAAACCATCGATCAACATTTGCGAAGATTTTACATTGGAAGGAAAATGGGAAACATATTAGAAAATAGGTATTTCATAAATAGAAACTTTAAACTTCAAACTGGACAAGATATTGTAAGCATAATATTTTATTTCATACATTAATATAATTATTATATACATTTGAAAATCCCGCGTCAATTATTTAAAATGACAAAACGAAGAAAAAATGTTCTGTGCATTTTTTTTATTTTATAGAGCAAATATAAAATAAAACAGGCGAAACTCTCCATGTTTAGTTTAGTGGTTTAACAAATATAAAATACTTTTGCTTTTTTCGAGTATATAATAAAATTTTAATTAAAAATAATTTGGACAAAACTTTTTAAATTTAAATTGAACAAAGTAAAAGTTACTTCAAATGAATAAAAAAGTTTATCGATTTTATAGGATCTGTAAGTTTAGTTGTATTTTTTTTTTTTTAAAGAAAAAAATATCGTCTGATAAACTTTTTGAGTGTTAACTTTATTCGTCATTAAAAATAAAAATTTGAAATACGTTTATTGTACTGATAAATGGGGGGGAAATGTTAAACTCACATTTAATAAAGATCTTTAATGAAATCCTGATAAGAGAAAATAAACAATAACCATTCATTATATTATTAGGGAGGATATTTAATAATATGGATATAAAAAAAAAATAAATGAGGAAATACTTGCTTTTTAATAAATGAGGTAGAATGCTGGAATTAGTATTAGTGTTAAGCATTAACAAACAATTTCAAAATGTTTTTTTTTGAAATGCTGGAGTTGTCGCCAACTATTTAAATATATATATAAATGCTTTCGTGAAAGTTTTCTCTTGCTATAAAACTACAATTTAGTCAAATAAAATGAATCCAAAATTCTGCAGAAAATAATTACACGTCTGTTACATCGTTATTGTATTATAATAAAGTGTTGATAATTTAATTTTACTATATTAAGATAAATATAAAAAAATATGAATGCTTCCTTGTAAAATTTTTAAACCATAATAGCATCATTTTCCTCATGAATCAGCTGATAGTGAAGGAACTTAGATTATGAACTAGGGGAATGAAATAAAATATGAGAATTTTTTTATTTGTTCATGTTTATTATTATATTGTACTAGTTTTGGATAGGTTATTAAGGTATATATATATATTTAATAGCATAAATTTGTAATGAGTCTGAAATTTAACTTTAAATTAACTATATTTAGATAGAGGGATATGTCAATCTCTTACATTTTTAAGAATAACTTATTGATATTCTATTTATGGGTAACAAAATAACTTGCCAGACGAATAATAGTCTTTACTCATAATAACATAATTATCTTATTATATGGAGTATTTCATACAAGCAGGGATACACTCATTTTATATCTTTATTACATTTTGCCTATAATTTAATGTGTCCACTTTAGTTTATAGAATTTGTGCTATTTTTCATTGACTGTGTGTTTATTGTTAATGCAAATTTTTGTTTTATTGCTTATAAAATTGTTTTATAGTCAGTTGACTTACAATATTTTTGCTGGTTCAATACACTATTTAGTATATATTGCGAAGTAGGATATTTATCTTTTAGGTTTTATTGTGAGAATTATTTTATCTTGCCATTGTTTTTTTTTCTCTCATGTGTCATAGCATCAGTCAGGAAGTGAACCCGCTAACTCGGGACAACTACTTGTGAAGCAGCTGTCGCTGACCCCTCAACCACTAATGCTTGACTATCTTGCCATTGTTGTGATGAGGTTTTGTGCTAGTTTCCATTTTATACATGTGAGATACATATAATTTCATCAAATACATATAATTTCATCGCTTATTCCATGAGAGTATTATGTTATCAAGGCTGAGAATTAGTTAATGCTTAACTAACATAGTTTAATCCCTGGAGACAATTATTTTCATGGCATGTATTCTGTTTCCTTGTGTTAAGATGTCCACACACTTTATACCTAGTAAAAAGATATTGAAATCTGCCATATTATTATACAACTATATAATGTTGTTTTGAAGAGCCTTTTTTTTTATTGTTTTATCCCTCATGATGATGTCTAGTTATTTTCCATTGTGTATGGTGAAGTTCTTGATGTTCTAAAAATTTATATGGCAATGATAAGGTAAAGTTAGCTTCATGGACACTTGTTTATCTATAGTATTTAGCTAAGTAGAATAGTGTATGTATTGTGCTGTTGTACTTTGTCAACAGTTTACAAGCAAACCAACAAAAGTTACTAGTAATTTTAAAACTTACATATAGCATAATAAGAGATACACATGTGCAATGTTATTTTATTTCAAAAAGCAGTAGTTTGCCTTTCACTAGTTAGAGTGATTGTTTTATGAACATAGACAAAATTTAGTATCCTGCATACATTTGATTTCTGGTGTCTGTTTCCATATTTATGTAATGAATATCATTATGCTCAACAGTAATTATTATCATTTGTGCTTAATATGATAATTTGCATTATCAAATTATTGATTCATAAAGTTTAATTATAATTTAATGCTTTTGATAGCATAATATAAATGGATATTATGTTACTAAACATATCAATGCATCAAAACTGATATACAGTACTCAAATGAAATATATCTCGTTTTATATTGTTTCTAAAACAGGTGTATATTTTTCATTTGTTTATTATGTTTAAAAAAATTGTAAATAGTGTAAATAAATCTTGTTTTAAAAATATATTTAGTTTTTTTTCTCATATGTCATAGCATCTGCCAGGACACGAACTCACAACCGTCTGCAACCAACTACTTGGTTACAAGGCAGCTGCGATAACCTCTCAAGCTAACAATGCTTGACTTCCAATCATCATTCATATTAGTATTGTTATTGCTATTAACACAGTATTTTATTGTTTTAAAGTCATCATCGATTAATACAGTATATTTTATTATGTGTTAATATTGCATTAATATATCATAATGATTTTGGTAAACTTTCATATTTAAAGTACATTTAGACTTTATGGATTATTGATTAGAATACTGTAAATCTTAAGCCCATGTCTGATTTTAAATAATATTTTAATGATTTATTGGTTTTAGAATAACCTATTTATTTGAGCTATTAGATACATCACTTCATTCATTTGCAAATATTAATAATTATTTATTATGTGCTTTCTGCAAAAATATCAGAAAATATTTTATAGCCTTGTTTAACTCCAATGCAATCACAGTGCTCATGTAATGATTTCTGGACAACTTATCAACCTGCATTAATATTTCAAGCTAGCTAATACTTATAATTATATCATATTTTTTTCATTTAATATGTCTTTATTTGAATCCAATTTTCATTATTAGATTTAAGACTTTATTTAAGATTTATTTTCTGCTACATTATTTGTTTTAAAATGTTGCCAAATTCTTCATTGAATAAAAAAAATGTGTTTTATTGCTTCAAATGCTTTATACTTTCCAGACAAACTGCTAAAGGAACTGTTTTTGCCCTGGATGCGAAGCTCAATATGGAAATAGTTCTACTAAAAAACTAAGTTTTTTTTTTTTAAATTGTTGGTAATTTTTTATTTTATTTTATTAATATTGCTATATGTGAACATGTCTACCTTTATTATGTACTTTTGTAAGGGTTTATGGTAAATATGTAGATATTTTCAACCATTTTTGAATGAAAGTTATAGAGGTAAAATGTATGGTTAAATCTTATGCAACTATGAAATATTTATCTCACACATATAGTCTTTAATAATTTTTTCATATATTTTTAAAGGTAAAAAGAGTATTTTAAATTTATCAGAAGTTCATATATTTATATATTTTAAGCTGTAATAGCTTAGTTTTCACACAAGATTTCAATGGAATTTTTATTTTGTTATGAATTATTTTATCTACAAATTTTCGGTAATACAGCATCGATTGATCCACACCATAAGATGGCACTGTTTCTACACTAAAGCACATAAATATGCTGTTTACAAGGTCACTCATAGATCTTACAGCCTAGTAAACTGTTCAACCGCTAAGATGTTGAAGTGCACCCATTACCCCAACATCTCTAGTATGTTAAACATTATTAGCTACGAGTATGCAAGACTCTCTATAGACATTATAGCGACGAGAATGCAAGACTCTCTATAGACATTACTCTTAACTATTTTACAGTGTATTATGTGAAGGTTTCTGTATTTTGAATGTCAAAAACTATATTATAATGTTTTTTGTTTTTTTGGCTTCGATGTATTTTTTCTTATTTTCGTACGTAAAAATTGTAACGATTTTCCAAATGCCCCTGGTTTCATTGTCAGGGGTCAGAATTCAGTTAATGAGAATTGTTAGTCACAATTTGGCAAAGTTCATGATCAAGTCGTGCACTTTCCAACACTTTTTTGAGATCAAAACATTTCAATGGCAGACTACAGAAGCAGATGTGGTGGCCTTTCTTCAACAGAGAAATATTCTCCTCACCCAGAAGAACTGCCTTTGTGGTAGTTTAATGAAAGTAAAAAGCCAAAGAAAATAAAAAAAGTTACTTTAAAAAAAAAAGAAGACCGTAATCAAAAGCAAAAAAAAAAAAAAAGTTACTTTAAAAAAAAAAAAAAGACCGTAATCCAATTTTGTTAAACAACAAGTTTTACCAAAAAAATAAAGAAAAAAAAAAGGTTTTTACAAAACATATTAAAAAAAATATTTAAAAATCAATTTATTTATTTTTTAAAAAAAAAAAGAAAATAAGGTCCCAAAAAAAAAAAAAAAAAAATCCAAACCAAAAAAAAAAAAACACGATAACATTACAAAATAATAATAATAATCAAATCAGCCCGGTAATGTTATATCTATTCGTTTTTCACTAGCAACAGCGCCATCTTATGGTGTGGATCAATCTATGCTGTATTACCAAATTTTCTTTGTTGTTGTTGTTGTTATTATTATTATTATTATTAGGTTGTCATCTGATCCCTCGTGTCAGCTGCTAGAGGCGGGTTTTCTAGCTAAATTTCTAGAAATATGCCATTTCCGTGGCCGCACCCAAGCCTTTAAGCATTCTTTCTAAAATAAATCCTAGAAAGATTGTTAACTTGGAGTTAAGTCTTCTTTCTATGCTAAAAGGTAGACTGTTAACTCGGAGCTAAGTCTTCTTTCTACGATAAAATCTAGAAAGAATGTTAACTCAGCTTAGCGGCTAACGGTGTGCCTTTTTCCGATGCTAAAAGCAGAGAAAAATACTGTAGTTGTTTGTGTCACGCACTATATCGTAATGCTGTGTTATGTATTTGAATTAACAATATCGTACGAGAGTCTATTAATTTGATCGTGTCAAAATTATTTAAATTTTCATTGGTACCTTTTTTTTAAGATGAATTGATGTACTGTTACATTTTAACAATTTTAACAGTATCGTGATTGTTCCTCATAAATTTATATTCTTCCTAAATTTTCGATTATGGTGGGTTAGGGTAATATTTTAAAGATCATGCTTTGAGTCACATTTCAGCAAGAAATTTTCTGAGACAAAAAGTACGGCAAATTCGAAAACAGAAAAGATGGGAATTGCCAGACACAGAAGCCATCAGTGCTGTAACATTTCTACAGCAGAAAAACATCTTGCTGAAAGAAAAAAAGATGTTTGTGTGGCAAATGTATGAGACTTGAGGTCCATAAAGATCTTTGGACTTTCATTTGTAAGTCTCGTTCTTGATGAAAGAAATGTGTACTTCGAAAAGGCAGCTGGTTTGAGGGATTTCAAATGCCGTTCGTCAAGTCTTTATGTTTGCTGCATTACCGGAGCTGTGATAAGTTGACCATACAGCATGCTATTAATGATATTGAAATGTCTACCAGTAAATATTATTAACCAAATTGATAAATAAAGTAACATAACATACACACACAATAATTGTTGTTAACCAAAAAATGTAAATTATTATTTAAAAATACAAAAAACACCCCTCCCACTAATTGTTGTCAATCAAATGTAAACAAATTAAAGTAATGAAAATTATTATTTAAAGACCCATAAAAAAAAACCCCGTTGTTTCTTTAATTTTGTCACTTAAATTTTTAAAAACATTATTACTATTTAAACACAACCCAAATTACTATTTAAACGTACACCAAAAAAGATCCTTTCTTGTCAATAATAATCAAATTAAGAACTATTATTGTCCCATTGTCAAAAATATTAGGTTTTTGGGAATCCAAAACAATAATTTATAAATGAAAAAAAAGTCAATCGGTTGTCAATCAAAGGTAATAAATAAAAGTAACTTCAATTTTGATTTAAACATACACACACAAAAAAAACCCTTTCTCCAAATAATTGGTGTCGGGAATCAAATGTAAAATAAAAAGGAAGGTAAATTAGTATTTAATCATCATCCAAAAACACCCACCCCTCTCACTAATTATTGTCAGCAATCAAATGTACACCACCACTAAAAGTAATGTAAACTACTATTCTTTTTTAAATGGTTACACCCTTTTCCCCAATAATTGTTGTCTACAATTGTACATACAAAAAACACCCCTCCCAATAATTAGTGTCAAACAAATGTAAACCAATCAAAGTAAGATGGTAACTTATTATTTAAACGTAACCCAAATTACTATTTGAAACTACATGGAAAAACAACCTTTTGTCAATAAAAATTAAACAAACAACAACTATTATTGTCCCATTGTCAAAAATATTTATTCGTAGAAACAAAAATCATAATTTATAAACAAAAGGAAATCATATCGGTCATTAATCAAATGTAAACCGATAAAAGTAACGGTTTTAATTTTTATTTAAACATACACACACACGTGAAAAAAACAACACTTCTCCCAATAATTGTTGTCAGCAATCAAACATAAACCTATCAAAGTAATGTAAATTATTATTTAATTGTACACAAAAACACCTCTTCCACTAATTGTTCTTGGCAATCAAATGGAAATCTATCAAAGTAACGTCAATTATTATTTAAAGATCCATCCAAAAAAACCCGTTCTTTCTTAAATTTTGGCAATCCAATTTTACAAAAACAGTAATACTATTTAAAAAAAACACAAATTACTATTTGAACACACACCAAAAAAGATCCATTCTCTCTTAAATTTCAGCAATCCAATTTTACAAAAACAGTAATACTATTTAAAAAAAACACAAATTACTATTTGAATGCACACCAAAAAAGACCTGTTCTCTCTTAAAATTCGGCAATCCAAAAGAACAACTATTATTATACCATCGTCAAAAATATTATTTGGGAAAAATAATTCAGAAATGAAAGAAAATAAACATCGTAAACAAACAAACAAACAAACAAAAAAAATCAATATTAATAGAGAATCGCTGGCCTGGAAACATTATAATAATGTGTTTTTGATTAGAAATCGCACCTCTAGAGACTGACCCGAAGGATCAGATGACAACCTATTATTATTATTATTATTATTATTATTATTATTATTATTATTATTATTATTATTATTATTATTATTATTATTATTATTATTATTATTATTATTATTATTATTATTATTATTATTATTATTACTATTATTATGTCCACTTTATTTCACAATAAGTTTTATATTGTACATTGCTGCTTGATTATTCCCTACTTAAAGTTAAGTTTATTATCCTATTTTACATATTTTTATAGTCGTTTGACTGATATGTGTCTTTCACTCATTGGTTTCAGACATTGATTGGTGTATGCATTTTTAAAATATAGATTTAATATTATTGTTAGTGATATTTTGCTATTTTGCCTATGTAAAATTGGTATATGCTTGTTATCTGCATATTTTATTAGCTTAGTATGTATTGTGCTTTGTGGAATAGAGGTGCTCTCCCCATAGTACTGTGTATTTACCATGAGAGGATTTCTGATATTATTATATTTTTTGTAGCTAGTGTGGCCAAATCCCATGGAGAGAACTATATAAAGTTGATATGATATTTGATATAGCTAATGTAGCTTAATCCCATGAGATGATTATTTTTTGGTGTTTTCATTAGGTGGTGAGACAAAGTCCATTCCTACATTTTATGCTTGAGAGATAGGCTTGGAAGCCATCATTCTTATATTCTGATAGTATAGTATTTTGATGTGAAGAGTTATTTAGTATTTTTATCCCTCATGTGAATTAAAATATTTTGCCACCATAGAAGGTGTAGATTATTGTGTTATATTTAAAAGTCATGGAAAGGATAGGTTAGAATTTGAGGTGTTGATCCCTTAGGGTACACTTTGTCATTTATAGTGCCTTAGTCATGTGGATCAAGGTAAGTATTGTGCTACTAAGCCTTGCTAGTAGTCCATAAGCAAACCAACTGAGCAGAATTAATTTTAAATTGCATATTTCTAAGTGCTCCATTGTTAAAGGAATACACATATACAATGTTTATTTTCATCAATGGTTGAAAAATATTCATTGCTAGACTTGTAAGTGATTTATAATTAAAACATTTATTACTGTTTTATGTGGACATTAATTTAAAGTCATTTGTGTGTATGACTTCTGATTAATGATGTATATCCATTTGTAGTTTATTTCAATAATATAAACCTTACTTCAGTTAATCATTTATTAATAGAATTTGTTACCATTAGAATAAGGTAGTAGTTCAAACCCAGTTAAGATAACTAAATAAATAATATTTACCTTTTATTGTACTTCATATCATGATAAAAATAGTTTCTTAATAATTAAATAAGGGATTAATTTTTATTGAATAGCTATAAGATTTAAGTTGAAGTTATTATTGTCATTGTTCAATTTGCATAAAGCATTGGTTTAATGTAATTGCCAAGTTTTAAAAATAGTTCAGGGGTATTTAAACTGTGTAGTACAGCCTGTCTATTTACTTAATATTTAATTCCAAACTTATGGAAATATAAAATACCATCATTTTGTAAAATGTAGCTGTAACTTAAATTATTATTATTATTATTATTATTATTATTATTATTATTATTATTATTATTATTATTATTATTATTATTATTATTATTATTATTATTATTATTATTATTATTATTATTCAAAGATACATCTTTATTAATACTTTAAAAAGTTACAATACTTTTACAAATTTGATTGTGTCATGTTACAAGTGCAATCATGAGTTAAGTTTGAATATTAGTATAGTTCTATATTTGTTAATTCTCTTGTACTTTCATAGTTCCTTATAAATTTTTTCTTGGAAGATGGCTTGATGAATGGGCAAGATAAATAGTTACATTTATGAATCTGTGAATGTATGTTGGCTATTAGGGCTAGTGTATTGTGATTATAGATTGGAGGGTTGTTTTATGAGTGACCATGTTGCAGCTACAATATCTGGAGAAGTAATTTTAAAATCTCGTATCCTTAGTTGTTACAGTTTGTTTGTAAAGGTAGCTCCATGTCTTCTTGTGTTATTTCTGAATATGAAGGTGCAACAAGTGCACCAGTATGCATATAATAAAAATGTAATTGCCCATACTGTGTGAGTAGCTTTCTTAAATGATTGCATGATATTTATTATTGAGATGTGTTTGTGTTGATAGGTATCTATCAAGGCTTTACATATGTTTGATATAGCTGGGCAAGTATAAAATATGTGTTGTGTTTTCTCTGCTGTATGACAAAGATTATTATTATTATTATTATTATTATTATTATTATTATTATTATTATTATTATTATTATTATTATTATTATTATTATTATTATTATTATTATTATTATTATTATTATTATTATTATTATTATTATTATTATTATTATTATTATTATTATTATTATTATTATTATTATTATTATTATTATTATTATTATTATTATTATTATTATTATTATTATTATTATTATTATTATTATTATTATTATTATTATTATTGGAAAGGCACTGCTAAACTATAATAAAGATAATTTTGCATTTATAACAGCACCTGTGCTTGTTTGTGACATTGTGTAAATATTATATATAGTTTTACTTTATCTAATGAAATACGTATATTGGTGATTATTTATCTTTTCAACATATATGTGTTTGGTTGTATCAGTGTTATGAGATAGTGTGGAGAATGGTGAGTCGTGTGAAAGTTTGTGCTCTTATACCTGTGTGTTTCAGTTATTACATAATAGAGATGTCTGCCTATCCATTAAATGGATTGTGTGCCTGTACATGAGAGGTCAGATTGACCTTAGGTCAACATGGGTGTGACAAGAATCTCAGCCTTAGGGTGGTCTTTGAGCATTCCATCATCAGATTTTCAATTGGATGGATGGTTGAAGAGTTGGAATGTGGAGTGGATTGAAACCTGTCCATTAGAGTATGAGGATTGGCTATCTTAATATATATCTGAGCACTTATGGCATATATGTGTAGAGATGGTAATCTGAACCAACTGATGTTTGCTGGTTTAGCATAAAATATGTATATTAGTGATTATTTATCTTTTCAACATATATGTGTTTGGGTGTATCAGTATTATGAAATAATATGGAGAGTGGTGGATCATGTGAAAGTTTGTGTTCTTATATTGTATATATTATCTAATTAATAAAATTGTAGCATATTATTTTGTTTAATTTTGTTGTTGGTGTATTTTCTATATGCATAAAAATGTTTTCTTGTGTCCAGAATTCATAAGATAACAGAAAACTTACTGCTTCATATAAACTATGCTTTAGCAGATCTCAAAATTTGATTATTTGTGATAAAAATTCATTAGAGTTTCAATTAAAAATCGGGATTATAATTTTAAAAGAAACCGACATTTAATTGACTTTGCAATAAGTTTTATTTCAACTAATTATTCAGACTGTATATCATTCTATTTATTTTATTAGTCCAATTAGTGAAATTAATTTTAATTATTTTATTGTGCTGTCAAGGATGGTAGGGGGCGCTAAAGTGTACCTTTATCTTTCTATTATTCTGACTGGTATCGTGAATAAAATGCTGAATTATTAAAACTTACGTAATCATTTGATTTCAATATTAGCCATATTAAACATTTCTTAAATAATTATTTTTGTTACTGTTAAATGTTAGGATACATTGGCTTTTAAGTGAAGTGAATGCCTCCTAGGGCCTACTAGGATGCCAGTTATTTGTTCACAACACAACAATATAAAACAAATTCCAAAATAGATTAATGATCTCTGAGATTATTTCTTTATTATTTTATCACTTATCAACTTGGTATTTCAATTATAAATGTCATTGTGGCATAAGAATCTTAGTTTTATTTTTCTATTGTACCATAATTAAGGTACTTCCTATTTTTCTCTTACTCTACAAGAGTAGACTTTATTTCAGATTATATTGGCAAATTATTTAATATTTTATGCAATATCGGCAAAGACATAAGAGTCAATGAGAAGATACTATTGTTTTAAAAGTGCAAAAGCTTATAGCTCAGAGAATGTGTTTTTCATGAAGGGAGAAAATCTACTTTATTCTAGATTATCGTTTAGGGAATGATTGGAATTTTTCTCTCTTCCCAAATTATTTATTTTATTTTATTATTGTGAATTTATTCTTTTATCTTAACTGCATATCTCTGCAGCTAAATTATTTTTTAACTAAAAGACTACTGAGCATAGCCCATGTTCCAATGATCCATTGATCCAGTTATGCGTTAATTCTTAAGAGTCTCTCATAATAGTTACAATGTTAAAAAAATAAAAAGATCTATTATACTCATGGTGCTTACTCGTGATATTTATTTCTTCTTATTATTATTTTTAATTGGTTAGAATATATATAATAATTCAAACAAATTTATTTAACACAGTATTCAAAATTAAATAATATATTCTTTACCAGAAGTACTTTCAATTGTTTCACTGACAATCTTTATCAACAGTTAATACAAATGTACAGAAAATAAAAACTTGCATTACCCATCATTTATTTTTTGTACATTTGTATTAACAGTTGATAAAGATTGTCAGTGAAACAATTGAAAGTACTTCTGGTAAAGAATATATTATTTAATTTTGAATACTGTGTTATATAAATTTGTTTGAATTATTATTATATGATTTAAAAATACAGACATTTAATGGTTGTAGTTATATATAGTTTTAAACTTTGTTAATTGTATTTAATAAATGTGACTTTACACAATGTATATCTTTATTCAATGTTTTTACTTTTCCAGATAAATGCACAAAACCAAAAATACACAAAGTTGAGCAGAAAACCAAAAGCATTGAAAAGAAAATTATATATATATAGGGACTTGCATTCAAACTTTCATGCTCCCTACAGCTACGTACTCCATCTTATACAATCAATACACT
This sequence comes from Epiperipatus broadwayi, assembly GCA_028023455.1. Classification (NCBI taxonomy): domain Eukaryota; kingdom Metazoa; phylum Onychophora; class Udeonychophora; order Euonychophora; family Peripatidae; genus Epiperipatus; species Epiperipatus broadwayi. Next base: position 150,024 of record JAQFVV010006405.1, read on the forward strand.
TAACCACGTACATGTGAAAAACATAAATGAGCTACAATATACATATTTCATGCTGAACCAGCTGATGTGAATTCAGACTTTCAAGCTTCCTACAGCTATGTATTCCATCTTATACAATCAATACACATATGGGAGATGATTATCTGGATCAACTAATGAGTGCTGGTTTAGCAAATATATATATATATTGGAGATCAGATCATTTATGGATCAACTATATGAGTGCTGGTTTAGCAAATATATATATATATTGGAGATCAGATCATTTATCTTTTTCACATGTAGTCATGTGCATTGATTGTATAAGATGGAATGCATAGCTGTAGGGAGCTTGAAATCTGAGTTCACGTTTCTTCTAATTACCTTAAACTTAATATAGTCAGATTACTCATATATGAATATTACGCATTCCGCATATATTCAGTTGATACCTCTTCTGTACATATTTAATGGACATATTAAATTCCTATATGTGAGGAGTCAGAGTGACTTAAAATCAATATAGTCATGACAATAATATTGGCATCACCAATGGTTTTGAGTGTTTCATCATCGGATTTTCAATGGATGACTGAACAGTTGGAGAGTGGAGAAGATTGATGCTTGTCCATTAAAGTTTGTCCATTTGCTATCTTAATACAACCTAAGCACTGATTGTATATGTGTGGAAAATTATCTGGACTATCTAATAAGTGCTAGTTTACCACAAAATACATATATTCAGATCAGTTATTTTTTCACATGTATGTGGTCATGTGTATCAGTTTTATAAGATGATTACATGGCTGTAGGAGCTTGAAAGTCTGAGTTCAAATTCCTTCTAATTACATTGTTTAGTGTAGACAATGTATTCATATTTGAATATTACATATTCATTCAGTATTTTCCCCATCCCTCTTCTGTATATTTTAAGGAACATATTAAGGTTCTATATGTGAGGGATCAGAGCAACTTCATCATCAGATTTTCAATGATGTGGACTGACAGAAGAGTTGGAGGGTGGAGAAAATCGAAGCTTGTTCATTAATGTTTAAAGATTTGCTAACTTAATATAAACTGAGTACTAATTGTATATATGTGTGTGTGATGGTAATCTGGACCAAGTTATTACTGCTGGTTCAGCATGAAATATGTATATTGGAGATCAGGTATCTTTTTCATATGTGTATGGTCATGTGTATCGGTTGTATAAGATGGAATGGATAGTGGATAGCTGTAAGGAACTGGAAAGTCTGAGTTCAAAGCTCTTCTAATTAGATTAAGTTTAGTATAGACAATGTACTCATATTTGAATTATATATATATACATATATACACACACACACACAACTGGCAGAAGATTTAGAAAACTGCAAGCAGAAAGAAAAGTGCTTTAGCCCCATCCCTTTGCAATGTTTAAGAAAAACAGATACTTTTTTTTCTCATGTGCCATAGTATCATTCGGGAAGCAAACCCGGGACAACTGCTTGTAAAGCACCCATTTTGTGTTTTACTTTGCCATAAAAGACAATTTTCATATTTTTAATACATGTCTTTGTAGTATTACTAATATTGATTAATTTTTATTTGTTTTGAGCATAGTTAATGAATGTACTTTTTTTTTTATTTGCATTGAAAATAATTTCTATTGATTACAATGAAATTGTGTAGACTTGCAGTCTTTTTTTATAATGGATATAGTTTTTATTGTTATAAATATATTTAAAATATCACATGATCGTAATTTCCTATGATTACACAAGCTGTTAAAATAGGAGCAAATTTTCCATACAATAATGCCACCCAGTGCAAGCTTTAGTAATCAACGAATTCAAAAAGGTTTGTGCATAAAACCTCTATCAAAGTAAGCTAGAAACTAGTCTAGAGATATTAGATGTGTAGGCAATAAATAGGGATTTTATGTATAAACCGTCTTGCATCGATTACTAAGGCTTTCACTAGGTGGTACTACTGTATGCAGAGTTTGTATCTGTAAATATATTTAATATAAACACTTTCTTTTTTCTTAATTTCATAATTGTGTTTAACTTGAGTTAGTATAATATAAAAGCAAATAAATATAATGTGATCCTATATTTTAAATTCATATCACAGTATTTTAAATATTTATGTTAGAACAAAAATACATTAAATTTCTTTTTAAAAAATGAAATACCACACATATAATAATCTAAAATAAAGAACTGATTCTACTAAGCTAAATAAATCAACTGATGTTCAGTTGCTATTCACATATTTATTCATATAAAAATATTACTTACAGAGGCAAAACTCTACATACGTTAGTGTCAGTCAGTGCAAGCCAGATCAATCATTTGGTATAAGAAGGTTTGTGCATAAATTCCCTATCTAGTGCCTACTCATTCAATATCCCAGACTAGTTTGTAGCTTGGGACTTTATTCAGTAAAAAGCCTTGGATCAGAGATCACTGCATCAAGATTTTCAGATCTAATGCAAAGCTCCAATGGCCACCTATTACTTTTTTAGCTAACTATAAAGCTTCCTCAGTGATGAAAGCCACAAGCTAGAAACTGGTCTGCGGATAGTGAATGAATATGCACTAAATAGGTATTTTATGTACAAACCTTCCTTCATCCATTGATTACCCTGAATTGCACTGAGTGGCTACTGTATGGAGAATTTTGCCTCTGTAAAATACAGCTTATGTACACATAATATGCTACTTACAATTAGTAAAGAACTGATATTACTAAATGTGATAATTACTGGCCTGGGAGTAGACTTTTACTTTATCTTGAAAAGCTTTTCAATTGGGTGTAAAACAAGGTTCTCAAGAGAATGACCAAAAACATTATTGCATTGAATCCAGCTTTGAATTTTAAAGCTTCATCAGTAGAGGCAAAATCCAAAAAATTGATTTGGAGATGAGTATTAAAAGACTGTCATTTCGAAATTAGTGATTAAACTTACAGTAGATGGCACTAGTGTTGAGAGTTGTTTTTTAATGTGATGTTTTTACATTTTTGATTTTGTGACAAACACTTGTATAATATGTTGCTCTTAGTTTTAATTTTTCTGTGCGTGCATGTTTAAAAAACAAAAAAGACAATATTTTTATAATAATTTTTTTTATGCGTTATATTTAGATTTTATACAAAATACTGTAAAAATGAAGTTTTGAAAAAACAAATGGAGTTGTATTATAATTTTGGATTAAATGGCATTATGTGTATATATATATAATAAACATGCAAATATATTTTTAATGTTAATTATAACTTGAACTTTTTATAAAAATTTTACACAATCTTTCAAATGGCAAAAACTGATGAAAAATATATATCAATCTCTGATGGAGTCATACTTATGTAATCAACAGTCTTCAAACTAACTGAGCCTCAATTATATGTAAAAACACAATTTCCATTTAAACTTCACTCAAAGCATTCAATTTGATAATAATGTTTGAAAGTACATTTAAAGTTAATTTAAATAAAGCCATCTTTGTTTATTTGATTAACCCCTGGAACTTTGACAAATTTTATGAGACTTTTATAAGCTTTTAATATAAGATTTTAGTATTAAACCATTCTTCTACATCGGGTTATAACAAATGGGATTTGATTTGATATAAATTTATGTTTACAAATGAAATAAATTTCAATAAATCATATCTGAACTTTGAAAAATAAGATGTAATAAAACAAAAATTTAAGGGAGATTAATTTGATAAAATCAATGAAATCATTTTTATTGGAATGTGTGCTTAAAGTGTAAATGAAAAAATATCAATGTTTGATAAATTTATTGAATTACACTCTAAATTATTAAGTTGTTTTAATATTTATAATATTATAATATAATCTAAGAGAATATAAGTGGTGATATATTAGCAACCAGTTTGAAAAGTTATGTTTAACTGAACCTCAGTAATTTGCTTTGTTAATGTTATGTTATAAGTTTTTTACCTTCTATTTTTAAAACCAAACATGTACATATAAAATAAATGTGTAATCATATATAATTTTGACTTTTAAGAATTATTACACAATTATAGTGTAAAAAATATTTATAAATTTTAAGAACGTACACAAAAAAAAATAAAGTTTTTAATTATTCTATATAAAATCAAATTAATCTCACACAGCACATAAAATGTAATAAGAAAGAGGAAAACTTAAAATTATCAAAGCTTGTCTAAAACTCTTTGAAGTCATTGCATTTTTGATTATTCTGACATCTTTAGATATTTTTTGGAATTAAAATATTATAATAAAATATTTGGGAATTTTTTGATTTAAAAAAGAATTAATGAACGATCTCAATAGATGACTGTATAAACAAGTTGACCACAGCATTTTTTTCTGTACTTTTTCTTATAAGATCTTTAATCTGAATAAAACAATGTTATCTTTTAACAAAAATCTAATATAAGACTTTTTAGGTAAATCAGACCCAAATTTATGTTCAAATTTTAATATTAAAATAAATGTTGTGATTGAAGCGTTACACTTTACTAAATTTGTTGAGATTTCATCTTGTTTTCAGGCTGCTGATGATATCATTTATAGACAGAAACATATGTCCAGCAGAGACAGATTTTTTATCACACATTGTCATTTGAAAGTTTATGATAAATTTCTATGCAAGGTATAAATTAAATGTAATCCTGGTAACATACATATACACACTGTAAGTAGGGCTGTAGTTTTCAAATTCTGATTTAACTTCAATGTTCAGCATCCTAAAAAACAATATATATATATATATATATATATCAAATAAAATATCTGATATAGATTAATTAATCTAATATAGTGACAGTAAAACAAGCAATTATTAACAATGATAATAAATCTTACAAATAACTATTATAAAAAGCAGAAGTGCTTTCACTCATTCTATAATCATTTTCAGCTGTAAACCTTTTAAATTTAGCAGATGTAAATTGAAGATGATTATGAAATTAACTGAAAGCATTTCTTTTTAAAAGTTATTTGCAAAATTTATTATTACTATTATAATATATATATAGTCAGCACCCTCCAACCCCTACATGCTTTACCAGGGTGCTGCTAGGCTATTTGAACCTAGAAAAATTTATAAAGCAGGTGAACACATATGCGAGAGGTTCAAATTTTAATTGATTGATATCCCTAGTCACAAGCTCATGAACAAACTGAACTTTAAGATATTAAATATCAATTTTAAAAAATACAAATTGATTTCAAATAAAATTAATGATGATAAAACAAGTCACTGTGAAACTAGTAAGACAAAACATGTTTATTACACACATACACCTCAAGCACAAAGATTTTAAGGACTGAGTACATTTATTATTATATGATCAGAGGGATAAATTGAATATATTTTAACATTTTTTTATTATCTTGTTAGGAGTAATACACTTAAAAGACTCAAACTTTTAATTCCAGACCAAAAGTTCGCATCCAAACCGATGATAGTTTACTATTATACCAATATGATCAATGCAAAATGAGAATGTTAGCATAATAAAAATCATGATTACAGGAACTTACATCTGTAACATGATATTATTAGAATAAACAACAATATTTATCAATACAGAAATGTGTATCTATCTGGAAAAGCCTCACAGGAATATGTGGAAAAAGAAATGCTCCATATGGGGGGAGAGTAGTTTCATTGCTGACTTATAGTTCTAATCCAGAGCTTACAAAATCAATGGCATAAAAATATCTCTACTACCATTGGCAATGTGATGACCCCCATTTTTGGACCGTGCATTCAATTGGGTGATATATCATATATGCTAATATGACACAAGGAAATGAGAAACCAATGTGCCTTCCCAGATTACATTGACATAAAACACCTGTATATCCATCCACCAGCATCTATTCAACTACAAAACAATTAGCCCAAAATTAAGACTATTTAAACCAAAATAATCATAATAACAAGTCTATTCAATCATTTACATCTAACTTTAAATTTATTAATTTAATTGAATGAGGATGGAAATGATAATGGCAAAATTATATTTTTTACCACATGGTACGAGATCATAGAATATGCCATTTGGCATCTTTATATTGATTTTAAGTTAAACTCATCATCAATGGCATCTTAATTTAATTAATGAGATGATTTCTGGTTGTGAAGCAACCATGTTATACATAAAATATTTATTACATATGAAATAGATAATTTGGAATTTAAATTGTCAGATAAGAGATTTTCTTTAGAAAAGAAATAATGTTCAGGTTTAGTTATTATTAAAATGGAAAGTTCATATTTTCTTAGGTTAAATAATTCAATAATTCCTTTTTCAAATCATATTTAAAAGTTCATACTTCTCTTTTTATTTTTGTGGATTCTATGGACTATGGCAGGTTTGTTGAATGTCATCTCTATGATCTTTCATGCAATTCACACACCAGGGCAATCAAGCTTTGTCCATCACCAACTAGTAGATTTGCTTTCACATTGGACATGAATCAGATATTTGTTGTCATTGCAAACTGTCATTCTGGAGTCCATCTCAATAAGTGCAACTGAAAGAGAGGAGATAATGCATGTCCCATATATTGTGGTTGACCACATTACTGGTCCAAATATTTTTCTGTCAAATATTCAGAAAAAAAACTTCCATAAATAATAATAATCATCCTAATGATTAGACATAATTCTTCCTTTTTATATCCCTCTGTATTTTTTATGGAAGAACTTGTTGGAGATATAAATATAAGGACTGGTGTAGTAAAGTAGAAAAAGTGGCAAATAGGATTTTATGTTAGAATATTCAGAAGAATAAAAGTAATAGTAAAGTGAGCAATAGTAAAAGTGTAAAAGAGATTAAGATAGCATGCAGAGACATAAATGTGCTATTAAAAACAAAAATGAAGGAAAGATGTTAATATTAAATGGAAAAACTATTTAAATAAAAAGAAGTTGGCTAACATAGATAATTATCGAAAGAGAATAAAATTAAATAGTAAATTATTGGAGGATATTAATAAAAATGAAAGAGATGGGCATAAAAATGTTTAGAAATATATTAAAAGAAGAAATGTAGGGGGAAAAGAAATAGTAATACTAAATGGTGAGGAGAAAGAGTGTAGCTCTAGAGAAGAATTAGAGATAGCCTTAAATAAGTATGTAATGGATAAAGAAACGATGATAGATGTGAAGGATAGAGTGATAACAAACATAAAAGAAATTATCTATGGAAATATTAGTTTTACAGAAAATGAACTGAATAAGGCAGGGAAGAAGTTGAAAAGTGGAAAGGCAGGAGGTTTAGATGGATGGACAGCAGAGACGGTGAGGA